>JAVLUX010000014.1:1700429-1722929 GCA_032164185.1 Moxostoma hubbsi
CGTTAACCCCCTTAAACTCTATTGGACCCGCCAGCAGGTGGTGCTATATCGCTAAGTCCACGCTTAAAACGTTAAAGCCTCCGCATAAATAAGTCAGGCATGTGAGGTATCATTTAAAAGCTTAAAATCTCAACTTTTCAGTGATAACCATCACTTCTGCTACTTATGCTTATTTTACTTAAAATGACAAAATAAGGCCTCAAAACATTCACGTTGAAAATTTGCGGGGGGGTTTTTGTTGCCCTAATAACACAAAGTGAAATATGATTTCTGTAAGTCATCAAATACAAACGTCTCTTTTATGTGCCGATAACTGCTGCTGTAAGCCTCAAATAGCTAAAAACTTCAGTTCTCTAAAAGAATAGACATTTTTCACTTGTCTGTGAGCTTGTTTGTGTGAACAATTCAATGTTATATCTTAGATGTCCAGAACAAAATATGCCATCCAGCAGGAAAAGTGCACTAAACAAATCACCAGAAAATATGTTTTCAACTATTGATATTAATTAAATTATACACACACACTAAATTATATATTACTGCAAAGGGGAGGATCTCAGCTTTCTAATGACACCTAGATTGTGCTTGTAGTCCACTCAGAGGCCGAGATATTCAATGAAATAATGAGGGTGTTGCTTGAACTGAACATTAGACTGAATGTCAATGGACGAGCACATCTGTGAGGGATAAAATGTGTTAGAGCGCCACCTACAGTTCACATCTGTGTATTGTGATTGAATGTGTTAGAGCGCCCCCTACAGTTCACATCTGTGTATTGTGATGGAATGCGTTAGAGCTCCACCTACAGTTCACATCTGTGTATTGTGATTGAATGTGTTAGAGCGCCCCCTACAGTTCACATCTGTGTATTGTGATGGAATGTGTTAGAGCACCACCTACAGTTCACATCTGTGTATTGTGATGAATGTGTTAGAGCGCCACCTACAGTTCACATCTGTGTATTGTGATGAATGTGTTAGAGCGCCACCTACAGTTCACATCTGTGTATTGTGATTGAATGTGTTAGAGCGCCACCTACAGTTCACATCTGTGTATTGTGATTGAATGTGTTAGAGCGCCACCTACAGTTCACATCTGTGTATTGTGATGGAATGTGTTAGAGCGCCACCTACAGTTCACATCTGTGTATTGTGATGGAATGTGTTAGAGCGCCACCTACAGTTCACATCTGTGTATTGTGATGGAATATGTTAGAGCGCCACCTACAGTTCACATCTGTGTGTTGTGATGGAATGCGTTAGAGCGCCACCTACAGTTCACATCTGTGTATTGTGATGGAATGTGTTAGAGCGCCACCTACAGTTCACATCTGTGTATTGTGATGGAATGTGTTAGAGCGCCACCTACAGTTCACATCTGTGTATTGTGATGGAATATGTTAGAGCGCCACCTACAGTTCACATCTGTGTATTGTGATTGAATGTGTTAGAGCGCCACCTACAGTTCACATCTGTGTATTGTGATTGAATGTGTTAGAGCGCCACCTACAGTTCACATCTGTGTATTGTGATGGAATGTGTTAGAGCGCCACCTACAGTTCACATCTGTGTATTGTGATGGAATATGTTAGAGCGCCACCTACAGTTCACATCTGTGTGTTGTGATGGAATGCGTTAGAGCGCCACCTACAGTTCACATCTGTGTGTTGTGATGGAATGCGTTAGAGCGCCACCTACAGTTCACATCTGTGTGTTGTGATGGAATGTGTTAGAGCGCCACCTACAGTTCACATCTGTGTATTGTGATGGAATGTGTTAGAGCGCCACCTACAGTTCACATCTGTGTATTGTGATGGAATGTGTTAGAGCGCCACCTACAGTTCACATCTGTGTATTGTGATGGAATGTGTTAGAGCGCCACCTACAGTTCACATCTGTGTATTGTGATGGAATGTGTTAGAGCGCCACCTACAGTCCACATCTGTGTATTGTGATGGAATGCGTTAGAGCGCCACCTACAGTTCACATCTGTGTATTGTGATGGAATGCGTTAGAGCGCCACCTACAGTTCACATCTGTGTGTTGTGATGGAATGCGTTAGAGCGCCACCTACAGTTCACATCTGTGTGTTGTGATGGAATGCGTTAGAGCGCCACCTACAGTTCACATCTGTGTGTTGTGATGGAATGCGTTAGAGCGCCACCTACAGTTCACATCTGTGTGTTGTGATGGAATGCGTTAGAGCGCCACCTACAGTTCACATCTGTGTGTTGTGATGGAATGCGTTAGAGCGCCACCTACAGTTCACATCTGTGTGTTGTGATGGAATGCGTTAGAGCGCCACCTACAGTTCACATCTGTGTGTTGTGATGGAATGCGTTAGAGCGCCACCTACAGTTCACATCTGTGTATTGTGATTGAATGTGTTAGAGCGCCACCTACAGTTCACATCTGTGTATTGTGATTGAATGTGTTAGAGCGCCACCTACAGTTCACATCTGTGTATTGTGATGGAATGTGTTAGAGCGCCACCTACAGTTCACATCTGTGTGTTGTGATGGAATGCGTTAGAGCGCCACCTACAGTTCACATCTGTGTGTTGTGATGGAATGCGTTAGAGCGCCACCTACAGTTCACATCTGTGTGTTGTGATGGAATGCGTTAGAGCGCCACCTACAGTTCACATCTGTGTATTGTGATGGAATGCGTTAGAGCGCCACCTACAGTTCACATCTGTGTATTGTGATGGAATGCGTTAGAGCGCCACCTACAGTTCACATCTGTGTATTGTGATGGAATGCGTTAGAGCGCCACCTACAGTTCACATCTGTGTATTGTGATGGAATGTGTTAGAGCGCCACCTACAGTTCACATCTGTGTATTGTGATGGAATGTGTTAGAGCGCCACCTACAGTTCACATCTGTGTATTGTGATGGAATGTGTTAGAGCGCCACCTACAGTTCACATCTGTGTATTGTGATGGAATGTGTTAGAGCGCCACCTACAGTTCACATCTGTGTATTGTGATGGAATGTGTTAGAGCGCCACCTACAGTTCACATCTGTGTATTGTGATGGAATGTGTTAGAGCGCCACCTACAGTTCACATCTGTGTATTGTGATGGAATGTGTTAGAGCGCCACCTACAGTCCACATCTGTGTATTGTGATGGAATGCGTTAGAGCGCCACCTACAGTTCACATCTGTGTGTTGGGATGGAATGCGTTAGAGCGCCACCTACAGTTCACATCTGTGTGTTGTGATGGAATGCGTTAGAGCGCCACCTACAGTTCACATCTGTGTGTTGTGATGGAATGCGTTAGAGCGCCACCTACAGTTCACATCTGTGTGTTGTGATGGAATGCGTTAGAGCGCCACCTACAGTTCACATCTGTGTGTTGTGATGGAATGCGTTAGAGCGCCACCTACAGTTCACATCTGTGTGTTGTGATGGAATGCGTTAGAGCGCCACCTACAGTTCACATCTGTGTGTTGTGATGGAATGCGTTAGAGCGCCACCTACAGTTCACATCTGTGTGTTGTGATGGAATGCGTTAGAGCGCCACCTACAGTTCACATCTGTGTATTGGGATGGAATGCGTTAGAGCGCCACCTACAGTTCACATCTGTGTATTGTGATGGAATGCGTTAGAGCTCCACCTACAGTTCACATCTGTGTATTGTGATTGAATGCGTTAGAGCGCCCCCTACAGTTCACATCTGTGTATTGTGATGGAATGCGTTAGAGCTCCACCTACAGTTCACATCTGTGTATTGTGATGGAATGCGTTAGAGCGCCACCTACAGTTCACATCTGTGTATTGTGATGAATGTGTTAGAGCGCCACCTACAGTTCACATCTGTGTATTGTGATTGAATGTGTTAGAGCGCCACCTACAGTTCACATCTGTGTATTGTGATTGAATGTGTTAGAGCGCCACCTACAGTTCACATCTGTGTGTTGTGATGGAATGCGTTAGAGCGCCACCTACAGTTCACATCTGTGTGTTGTGATGGAATGCGTTAGAGCGCCACCTACAGTTCACATCTGTGTGTTGTGATGGAATGCGTTAGAGCGCCACCTACAGTTCACATCTGTGTGTTGTGATGGAATGCGTTAGAGCGCCACCTACAGTTCACATCTGTGTATTGTGATGGAATGCGTTAGAGCGCCACCTACAGTTCACATCTGTGTATTGTGATGGAACGCGTTAGAGCGCCACCTACAGTTCACATCTGTATAATGTGATGGAACGTGTTAGAGCGCCACCTACAGTTCACATCTGTGTATTGTGATGGAACGTGTTAGAGCGCCACCTACAGTTCACATCTGTGTATTGTGATGGAATGTGTTAGAGCGCCACCTACAGTTCACATCTGTGTATTGTGATGGAATGTGTTAGAGCGCCACCTACAGTTCACATCTGTGTATTGTGATGGAATGTGTTAGAGCTCCACCTACAGTTCACATCTGTGTATTGTGATGGAATGTGCTAGAGACAAAAGTCTTTTTCTAATGTTTGCTGCCAGCTAGTGGAATAAAATGAGACTTTTCACAGTGAGTGAACAGAACCTGAATTACATGCTTACAAAGTTAGGACAAAAAAAAACAATCATAAGCTTATAAACACATACAATATTATTTATGCATATTTGGAGCCTTTGTTTTTATTTGGGGGATTTTTTGCACTCTATGTGTGAATGGTGAGCTTTTAAATTTGAGTGTGAAAAATTGTGTGAAAAAATGAGTTTAAGGGGTACCTCGTCTGTTTGAAAGAACATTTAACTTGCTTTTAGCGCCACCCAGTGGACATTTCTGCCTGTAACTGCCGCGATCATTTAGGAAAATGTTGCCAGTCGCTTCAGATCAGGTTCTGTCAAGCATTCAGAAGTATACCTACAAAAATCATGCTGTTTGTTCTCATCATCTTAACATAGATAAAAATCTATCAAATATTTTTTATAGTTTCTTTCGAGATATGTCGAGAAAATAAGACTTGAAAAATAACACTAGTACCTCTAGATAACTTCCTAAGATTCAAGGTGAAGTGTGTCATTTCTCTGCTATTTGCATCGACCAATAGAATTGCAAAAGTCCGCCATTGCTCAGACGAACAGATAATCACGCCGCAAACTAATGCAATTGGTCAGTGTTGCTGTGTGGGGCAGGTTTGAATACATCTCATAACGCTTCAGTATTTCTGATTGGTTGGACACGCTCTCTTCTCCGCTAGTGGAACTGCCTGAAACGGGTCAATATGAGAAGTCGGCTGGTCCTCACCTCTCACGTCTCTGGTTGTTGTCTCTGGCTTTCGAGTGATAAAGTGCCTGAAACGTGCAGATGCACACAAGCATTCCCCCGTTGATCAGGCAGAAACAAATACAATCCCAAATCAAAACAACAAGCCTCACGCTTTGAAACAAAACACACATTCTTCTCTCTGTGGACTCGGCAGAAGACGGGAGAATCCATTCTGCCACGGGCACAGAGCTGGACCGCTTTCAACGGCATTGTGTTACAGCCAAGGGATTTGATCTGGAATGACAGCAGGCGCTGTGCAATCATGCAATTATGAACCGCTGGAGTGGAAATAAAAATGAGGAATGTTATGGTAGGGCACTCTTTGCACAGCACACTGCAGAAACCATCTTCATACGTTTTCCAGTTAAAACATTTAAACCTCCTTCAAACACGATACACGTACCTGAACAGGAAATAAGATATAATGCCTGTTTTCAGAGAAATCCAACTAAATTGGGAGGATCTGCCGATGGGGTAAGAACAAAGAACATTATTTAATGGAAAGTTAATTTTTTTTAGTTTTTTCTTGTTTCATGCATAAACCCCACCAATTTTTAATATCTGATGCATTTTGCTTAAAAACTTCATATGGAGGTCTGGGTATCTCAGCGAGTATTGACGCTGACTAGCACACCTGGATTCGCGAGTTTCAGTGACTCCAGTCAGGTCTCCTTAGCAACCAATTTGTTCGGTTGCTAGGGAGCTGGGCTGGATGTTGTTGGGAGGGGGGAGGGGGGTGTTCACTGTCGTTTTCTGCATATCGCGGCGCCGTTTTGTGGTCTGTTCTGCATAACGCGGCGGCTCATTGCTGCTTATCACGGCCCATTCGTCACGTTTCATGGCCGAACCACCAGCACACTCCGTTCTCCCGATGGCCATTACGCCCCTGATCGTACCAAAAGTTCGTCGGCCCAACAGGGAAAATGCCCGGTATGCCAGATTACCAGTCCAGCCCTGCTAGTGAGGGTAGAGTCACGTGGGGTAACCTCCTCATGGTGGTGATTAGTGGTTCTCTCAATGGGGCGTGTGGTGAGTTGTGTGTGGGTCGTGGAGAGTAGCATGAGCCTCCACATGCTGTGAGTCTCCTTAGCAACCAAATTGGCCTAGTTGCTAGGGAGGGTAGAGTCACGTGGGGTAACCAAATTGGCCTAGTTGCTAGTGAGGGTAGAGTCACGTGGGGTAACCTCCTCATGGTGGTGATTAGTGGTTCTCTCAATGGGGCGTGTGGTGAGTTGTGTGTGGATCGTGGAGAGTAGCATGAGCCTCCACATGCTGTGAGTCTCCTTAGCAACCAAATTGGCCTAGTTGCTAGGGAGGGTAGAGTCACATGGGGTAACCAAATTGGGCAGGTTGCTAGCGAGGGTAGAGTCACATGGGGTAACCAAATTGTCCCGGTTGCTAGGGAGGGTAGAGTCACATGGGGTAACCAAATTGTCCCGGTTGCTAGGGAGGGTAGAGTCACATGGGGTAACCAAATTGTCCCGGTTGCTAGGGAGGGTAGAGTCACATGGGGTAACCTCCTCGTGGTGGTGATTAGTGGTTCTCTCAATGGGGTGTGTGGTGAGTTGTGTGTGGATCGTGGAGAGTAGCATGAGTCTCCACATGCTGTGAGTCTCCACGGTGTCATGCACAACGAGTCACGTGATCAGATGCGCCGATTGACGGTCTCAGAAGCGGACGCAACTGAGACTCGTCCTCTGCCACCCGGATTGAAGCGAGCAACCGCGCCACCACGAGGACCTACTAAGTAGTGGGAATATATATACTGTCGTTCGACTGTGTTCTGCGAATGCTACCGGGTCTTTCAATAACGTATAACGTGTGAGTAAGGGCAGCTGGGGGAGTTTCTGGTGCCCCCCTAGGCAATTGGTGCCCTACGCAGACTGCGTAATATGCGTGCAGGGAGCGGGCGATACTGTGGTAGCCTAATGGCTTATTAGTTTCAACAAAACCAAACTGGCATTGGCTGAACCTGACAGCTCCTTCAGTTTGTCAATATACTATAAAAGTCCAGTCACTGAAAGCGACGCACTAGTGGTACAATAGTGGTAGAATAATACTTTTTATCTGACCGGATACTCGTCTGAGGTAACGGGGCTTTTGCTTCTGTGCATGCCAGTGCAACAAAGACATGTTGAAGATCATTTCATTTCCTTTAAAAAAACTGAGAGAAACTCTCCCAACGTACAGAAACTGTGGTGAAACGTGCAGCTCGTCCTGCGCTGGTTCGTGTAATGAGAGAGGAACACGTTTGCTCGTCTCTTTGGAGATGTGTGTGAGGCAGCAGAGGTTTGAGGGGCGAGACAGCAAAACTTCCACTTCAAAGGTGCGTCAGGGGATCTCGATCTCAACTCGCCTTCACTCACTCCAGAGAAGAGCAGCCATGTAAATTTCATGACCCTTCTTTCTCTCTCGATTACATACTCTCCTATTGCATGACAGATATCATCGGCTGCTAGCTGTCAAGACAACTAGCTCGCTTTCTCAATCCTCTCTCTCTCTTTCTCTCTTTCTCAGACTGTAAGATGCCAAATTCCCTCCATCCTGTACAACACTGTTTTTTGCTGAGTTCACACAACAATGAAAATTGTGTCATTACTTACTCACCCTCATGTCACATCAAACCAGTGTGACTTCCCAGACTGATTCCACTGTGAATTAGGTGCTACGGAGAGTTGAATTACTGCCCCCAGTGGCCGGAGTTGGAAGTGTTGTCGAGGTGAAACGTCCACAGAGTGGCGCCAAAAGCGAATTGTCTTTTTATTTGTAAATGATGTAATAGTCATGTAATGTGCAGTCAACAGGAATGCATATTTTATTTATTTATTTATTTACGTATTTATTTATGCATTTATGTTCTCCCCAGTTTGTAACGCCCAATTCCCAATGCGCTCCAAGTCCTCGTGGTGGCGTAGTGACTCGCCTCAATCCGGGTGGCGGAGGACAAATCTCAGTTGCCTCCGCGTCTGAGACCGTCAATCCGCGCATCTTATCACGTGACTTGTTGAGCACGTTACCGTGGAGATGTAGCGCATGTGGAGGCTTCACGCTATTCACGGCGGCATCCATGCACAACTCACCACACACCCCACCGAGAGCGAGAACCACATTATAGCAACCACGAGGAGGTTACCCCATGTGACTCTACCCTCCCTAGCAACCGGGCCAATTTGGTTACCCCACATGACTCTACCCTCCCTAGCAACCGGGCCAATTTGGTTACCCCACATGACTCTACCCTCCCTAGCAACCGGGCCAATTTGGTTACCCCACGTGACTCTACCCTCCCTAGCAACCGGGCCAATTTGGTTACCCCATGTGACTCCACCCTCCCTAGCAACCGGGCCAATTTGGTTACCCCATGTGACTCTACCCTCCCTAGCAACCAGGCCAATTTGGTTACCCCATGTGACTCTACCCTCCCTAGCAACCGGGCCAATTTGGTTACCCCATGTGACTCGACCTTCCCTAGCAACAGGGCCAATTTGGTTACCCCATGTGACTCTACCCTCCCTAGCAACCGGGCCAATTTGGTTACCCCATGTGACTCTACCCTCCCTAGCAACCGGGCCAATTTGGTTACCCCATGTGTCTCTACCCTCCCTAGCAACCGGGCCAATTTGGTTACCCCATGTGACTCTACCCTCCCTAGCAACCGGGCCAATTTGGTTACCCCATGTGACTCTACCCTCCCTAGCAACCGGGACAATTTGGTTTCCCCATGTGACTCTACCCTCCCTAGCAACCGGCACAATTTGGTTGCTAAGGAGACCTGACTGGAGTCACTCGAACTCACGACTCCAGGTGTGATAGTCAGCGTCTTTACTCGCTAAGCCAGGCCCCCAGAATGCATTTTTCATTAGCCATACGCCTTAACCCGAACCCCAACCTAATCTAACCCTAAACCCGAACCCTAACCATCAGTACAGCTCCAGAATAGAGAAGCAGTGCTGGGAAATCAGTCTGGGCCTCTTAAACGCATCGTAACTTAAGTAGTACCAACTTTAAAATGCTCGCAATTTTACAGACTTATGCAGACACCTGCGGGACAATCACAAAATTACTGATGTTCGTGTTTTTATGAGATCGTGCAACGATTGACTAAATGTTTCAATGTTTGTATCATGACACTCCTTAATGCAAACATTTCTGATGGGGGCTGGCGCTTGTCAGTACCTCGACAGAATGCGTTTGAGCTCAATTTATATGAACTTTCGGGAGCAACGTCAAGTTCCTGTGATGGATGAAATCCATAGAATTAATGACCTATTTGTACGCGCATTTTAAATGAGGCCACTGGTGCACCCGTAACAACATCTGAAGTTCAAATGAAAGAGTAACTTGTACGCTGAAGGCATTTCGTTTATTTTAACCCGGTTAATCAGTGAACCAGAGAAACATTTTCCTTGCGTTACGGTTATCTCAGTATTCTGCGGCAATTACAGATGAAATCACGTCGCTTTTTCCACAGAATTCAGCCCAGTTCTCTGATCTCAGTTCCAGACAAATACAACTGCTCCATTGATTGAAGCCAGAGAAAATGTGAAATCTTAGACCATAATTCTGTATCTCTGAGCGCAGGCAACAGCTGGCGTTAAACAGCCCTGTGCACATCTGCACGCTTCCCCTCATGAGATCCCATCTTCACGTCCAGCGTCTGACTCTCGGCATCGCCTCTTTGAACTCAGACCAAGAGATCTGCCAATGTGTCCCTGTGCCAGTCAACATAACATCCATCCTGACAGCGTTCTGGAATATTCGCTGGAGGAATCAGTGTCAGAAATGTCCCTAAACTTGGCGAATCCAGTGTGTTTGTGTTTATACATGTGTGTATACTATTTCAAATATTTTAAACATCCTTTCAATGACAAAATGACTTAAAACAAGGAAAAAACATTTACAAATTGGGTACGAAAAATGAACTAAATTAAAGGGAAAACAAGATTATTTTGTCGACCTCTTTGGCCAATATTTATAGCTTCTCTCAGGCATAAACCACACCAAGTTTTGATAGTTTTCTCCGAAAAAACAAGATTTGCTATTGTGTGTCATTTTGACTCTGAAGTAAATGTATCGTGTTGCGTGGATGTTTTGAAACTTTTACTGGAAAATATGATGAAATGTTGCCATTGTGTAGGTATAATCGGTTTAAGAGTCTTTTATATAAAACTCCAAACTTCAGTCGTGTTGTCAGTTTGTAGGCCAACCTGGAAGGCTAATTCAGCATTGGAATATGGCGCACATGTGACGCTCCTGTTCTACCGGCATCTCCGGCATTACATCCTCACTCCCATCCGGGTCACGGCACCACTGTAACGCTCCTGTTCTACCCACTCCGTATGGGACTCGAACCGGCATCTTTGTCATGGTATGCGGGCATGCTAACAATGAGGCTAAATGCTATAGCCTTTAGCGTCAGTCGCTAGTGCACATCTTGAGGTCAGGACAGTGAGGTTTATACACATTGCAATGCTATCTATCAGCTGGCCACTGTTACACTCACCCCCAATCCTCACTCCCATCCGGGTCACGGCACCACTGAAAAGCTCCTGTTCTACCCGCTCTGTACGGGACTCAAACCGGCGTATCTGTCAAGGGAGGCGGGTGCGCTAACAAAGAGGCTAAAGGCTACAGTCTCTAGCGGCTGAGTAAATAATTACTTTTGGGGTGAAACATTACAAAAACGTCAAGTCAGAGTGTGATTTTATTCTTTATATTTTTGTTTAGGTGATTTAATGTGAGAAATATTCCACATATTTTTCTAGAGCAAAAAAAAAAAAAACAACCCAATAAATTCTGGCATCCCAGATAAACTTCTAAAGTTAAATTTACTACATTTTGTATGTCTTTAAATTTGTTCACGTCACTAAGATCAGCAAGTGTCAGATAATTGTTCTTCGAATTAACCCCTTAAACTCTGGTGCATTTTTGGGCTGCCGGCCACATTTTTCCACACTCAAATGTAAACACTCACCATTCACACATACTGTGGACTAATTGCAAAAAGTTGGTCTCATTTTTCAGAAATCCCCCCAAATATAAAAATAACACTCCAATTATGAATTAATAATATTGTATGTGTTTATAATATTATGATACACGGAAAGTGAAAACTTTTTTGTTGTACTAACTTTGTAAGCATGTAATTCTGGTTCTGTTCACTCTATCTCACTGTCTAATTTTATTCCACTAGGTGACAGCAAACACTAGAAGAAATATTTTCTCTCTATTATTTTACACATTTCACCCCTCACAGATGTGAACTGTAGGTGGCGCTCTAACACATTCAATCACAATACACAGATGTGAACTGTAGGTGGCGCTCTAACACATTTCACCCCTCACAGATGTGAACTGTAGGTGGCGCTCTAACACACTCCATCACAATACACAGATGTGAACTGTAGGTGGCGCTCTAACACACTCCATCACAATACACAGATGTGAACTGTAGGTGGCGCTCTAACACACTCCATCACAATACACAGATGTGAACTGTAGGGGGCGCTCTAACACATTTTACCCCTCACAGATGTGCTCGTCCATTGACATTCAGTCTAATGTTCAGTTCAAGCAACACCCTCATTATTTCATTGAATATCTCGGCCTCTGAGTGGACTACAAGCTCAATCTAGGTGTCATTAGAAAGCTGAGATCCTCTCCTTTGTGATGGTATATAACATTATATAATCAATAGTCAAAAACATATTTTTCTGATGATTTGTTTTGCATGCTTTTCCTGCTGGATGGCATATTTTGTTCTGGACATCTAAGATTAAATATTGGATTATTTGGCCAAGCAAGCTCACAGACAAGTAAACAATGGCAAATTCATTAGAAAACAGGTGTAAAAGTTCTGGCTATGTGTGGCTTACAGCTGCAGTAATTGCATCATGAAAGAGACGTTTGTATTTGATGACTTACAGAAATCAAATTTCCCTTTTGATTCTTTTGAAAATCTTTAGAACTGTGTTATTAGGATAAGAAAATGAACTATACAGTCACATTGCTGATAATGAGAGCTTTCATTTGATATATGACATTTATGTGCTATGTGAAAGACTTTTATTTTCATATAAATATTTCTACCCCATTACCACTAGGGGCGCTAATTTTCAATGCGAATGTTTTGAGGCCTTATTTTGTTATTTTAAGTTACATAAATGCAGAAGTGATGGTATCTCTGAAATGTTGAGATTCTAAGCTTTCAAATGATACCTCATATGCCTGAAATTATGTTTACAAAGACTTTAATGTTTTAAGCGTAACTTTTTATGTGATATATAGTCGCCCCCCTTTCGACTCGCCGGTGGGTCTATACAGTTCCCTTATTTTGCAGTACCTAATAAAGTTTCCCGCCAAACAGGCCTTTTTATTTACTCCTTTTTTGTAGGAGTTTGACTCACATTTGGCACTTCACGAGTGTTCATTTAGGAATGTGTGTTTGAGGCATAAATACAGAGCGTGATGAAGCCATGTCAACATTCAGGACTGTCAAAGTTCGACTCTAAACCCAAAATGATAATAATGATTCCAAATGTTGTTTCGTGCTGAAGGGACTTGTTGCATTGAGTGATTGAAACATTCTGTCTAAGTTCATGTTTTTTTGGGGGGGATAGGGAAATAACGGTCATGTGTACATCTGAAATGGGAAACCCATAAAACTGAAATCAACCCGTCAAACTCCGTCAAACTCTGTCAAACTCCATCCGGACGAGTTTGGCAGCGAATTCAGAGTTTATGACAAACACATGGCAGGCATTGAAGAATATGATATGTTTTATAGGGCGTTCTCCTCGGCATACCCCTGAAGTTATGTGGGTCCCCCTGGTCTTCCCATCATTCACAAAAGTTCGTTTTGCACTGATTTTTTTTGCGTTTTGTACGAAGAAATACACAGATAGTGAAAATAAAATGTTCCATTTTTTCAATTTTAAAAGCTCATCATTTACACATACCGTGGAACGATCCCACATATGCCTGACTTATGTATACGGGCACTTGAGCTTTTCAAGCGTAAACTTTTTTCAGGGCACAGCGCCCCCTTTTGGACCCTCCGGCAGGAGTTTTGGGGATTTGGGTCTGTTCCTCACACAAAGCTATTGTATGACCATCCATTATTTATACGTATGCACTTGGCAGATGCGTTTATCCAAAGTGTCTTACAGTGCATACAAGGAATACATTTTGTTAGTTTGTGTGTTCCCTGGGAATCACACCCATGATCTTGGCGTTGCTAGCGCCATGCCACCATCGCACGATGGCAATATTTTCATTATGTGAATGGTTCAGTTTCGCACCTCTGTCTGCACTGGTCTCAGAACAGTTATAGGAGAGCTATAGGATGCTCCCTTGCTCCCTATTTAGTGAATGACTTAACCTCTAGTGTGCTGTCTGTCTGCACTGGTCTCAGAACAGTTATAGGAGAGCTATAGGATGCTCCCTTGCTCCCTATTTAGTGCATGACTTAACCTCTAGTGTGCTGTCTGTCTGCACTGGTCTCAGAACAGTTATAGGAGAGCTATAGGATGCTCCCTTGCTCCCTATTTAGTGCATGACTTAACCTCTAGTGTGCTGTCTGTCTGCACTGGTCTCAGAACAGTTATAGGAGAGCTATAGGATGCTCCCTTGCTCCCTATTTAGTGCATGACTTAACCTCTAGTGTGCTGTCTGTCTGCACTGGTCTCAGAACAGTTATAGGAGAGCTATAGGATGCTCCCTTGCTCCCTATTTAGTGCATGACTTAACCTCCAGTGTGCTGTCTGTCTGCACTGGTCTCAGAACAGTTATAGGAAAGCTATAGGATGATCCCTTGCTCCCTATTTAGTGCATGACTTAACCTCCAGTGTGCTGTCTGTCTGCACTGGTCTCAGAACAGTTATAGGAAAGCTATAGGATGATCCCTTGCTCCCTATTTAGTGCATGACTTAACCTCCAGTGTGCTGTCTGTCTGCACTGGTCTCAGAACAGTTATAGGAGAGCTATAGGATGCTCCCTTGCTCCCTATTTAGTGCATGACTTAACCTCCAGTGTGCTGTCTGTCTGCACTGGTCTCAGAACAGTTATAGGAGAGCTATAGGATGATCCCTTGCTCCCTATTTAGTGCATGACTTAACCTCCAGTGTGCTGTCTGTCTGCACTGGTCTCAGAACAGTTATAGGAGAGCTATAGGATGCTCCCTTGCTCCCTATTTAGTGCATGACTTAACCTCCAGTGTGCTGTCTGTCTGCACTGGTCTCAGAACAGTTATAGGAGAGCTATAGGATGATCCCTTGCTCCCTATTTAGTGCATGACTTAACCTCCAGTGTGCTGTCTGTCTGCACTGGTCTCAGAACAGTTATAGGAGAGCTATAGGATGCTCCCTTGCTCCCTATTTAGTGCATGACTTAACCTCCAGTGTGCTGTCTGTCTGCACTGGTCTCAGAACAGTTATAGGAAAGCTATAGGATGATCCCTTGCTCCCTATTTAGTGCATGACTTAACCTCCAGTGTGCTGTCTGTCTGCACTGGTCTCAGAACAGTTATAGGAGAGCTATAGGATGCTCCCTTGCTCCCTATTTAGTGATGACTTAACCTCCAGTGTGCTGTCTGTCTGCACTGGTCTCAGAACAGTTATAGGAGAGCTATAGGATGCTCCCTTGCTCCCTATTTAGTGCATGACTTAACCTCCAGTGTGCTGTCTGTCTGCACTGGTCTCAGAACAGTTATAGGAGAGCTATAGGATGCTCCCTTGCTCCCTATTTAGTGCATGACTTAACCTCCAGTGTGCTGACTGTCTGCACTGGTCTCAGAACAGTTTTTGGATGCCTCCATTGATTATCAATGTGATGATGTACAGTGAATATAGGAATGCATTTAATAATGTTAATGAATAGAACAGTATTCTACAGTGATAACAAAATAAAATGACAAAATATATGTTAAAATGGAGTGAAATGACGCACAGATGTGTTGAATTGAAAATTATTCAAAATAACATGTTTTTTGTACTTTTGAGGAAATGTGGTGCCAGTGTCCTCGTATGTGGACGTCATGTTTATCAGCGCTGACGAGCGAAAAATAAACTGATTTTTTAAAGTGGCATATCGAATGAAACTAGAGACTCTCCTCTTTACAACCAAACATGTTTCAGTGACGAAACTTAATGAGATTTCTTACTATAGGCACTTTTGTTGGCGCTGCGCCCGTTGGAGCACTTCACCGAAATCAACGTCATGTTGTTGTGTCACGTGACTCGGTGCACCAGAAGTTTAACCCTTAAATGACCATCTAGACTCTAGAGTCTCATGAACAATATTAAGTCAGTTTTTATTAAATTAAATTATGCATTGCATATAGCAAAGAGAAAACACAACGTCCACGCATGTGGACACGGGGTTGCACGAGGTTAACGAGAGTTCCGAAGTGTTAATCAGTGGTACATGCTTCTATTGAATCATTCAGTCTGCATCATTTCAGCTTCTTTTAAAAAAAATAATAAACACATCATGTTTATTAACAGAATCCCTGGTGAAGAACTACACTACCCATAATCCTGATGAGAATGATCAACCGATCAGAGAATTGTAGCGAACAAAGCCCATCAAAAGAGCTCTGCAGTGAGAAAGTCACGTGTTAGTGAGGCTAATCAGAAAAAACGACTTCAATTTGCTAGGGAGCATAAAGATTGGACTGTGGAGTGATGGGAAAAGACCATGTGATCTGATAAGTCCAGATTCACCCTGTTCCAAAGCGATGGGCGCGTCAGGATACCAGGGCACCCTTCATGCGTAGTGCCCACTGTACAAACCTCTGGAGGCAGTTTTATGATCTGGGGTTGCTTCAATTGGTCAGGTCGAGACTCAGCAATGTTATGCGGGAATAACGGCACGGCCATATTCCAGGATGAAAATGCCAAGATTCATGGGGCTCAAATTGTGAAGGAGTGGTTCAGGGAGTATGAGGAATCATTTTTACCACATTGTCCTGACCTTAACCCCATTGAAAGTCGTTGGGATGTGCTGGAAAACACTTTACGGAGTGGTTCGACTCTTCCGTCATGAGGGCTGGACTGGGAAGAGAGGTCGGTGCCGTTTTGTGGTCCGTTCTGCATAATGCGGCAGCTCTATTTAGCTTATCGCTGCCCATTCTGTCCGTTTTGCGGCCGACCCACCGGCTGCTCGGTTCTCCCGATGGCCAGTCCACACCTGATTTTTCACACTCAAGTTTAAAAGCTCACCATTCGCACATACTGTGGACTAATTGCAGATGGCAGAAATCTCCTGCCATCCCAATACACAGATGTGAACTGTAGGTGGCGCTCTAACGCATTCCATCACAATACACAGATGTGAACTGTAGGTGGCGCTCTAACGCATTCCATCCCAATACACAGATGTGAACTGTAGGTGGCGCTCTAACGCATTCCATCACAATACACAGATGTGGACTGTAGGTGGCGCTCTAACGCATTCCATCCCAATACACAGATGTGAACTGTAGGTGGTGCTCTAACACATTCCATCACAATACACAGATGTGAACTGTAGGTGGCGCTCTAACACATTCCATCACAATACACAGATGTGAACTGTAGGTGGCACTCTAACGCATTCCATCCCAATACACAGATGTGAACTGTAGGTGGCGCTCTAACGCATTCCATCACAATACACAGATGTGGACTGTAGGTGGCGCTCTAACGCATTCCATCCCAATACACAGATGTGAACTGTAGGTGGTGCTCTAACACATTCCATCACAATACACAGATGTGAACTGTAGGTGGCGCTCTAACACATTCCATCACAATACACAGATGTGAACTGTAGGTGACGCTCTAACACATTCCATCCCAATACACAGATGTGAACTGTAGGTGGTGCTCTAACACATTCCATCACAATACACAGATGTGAACTGTAGGTGGCGCTCTAACACATTCCATCACAATACACAGATGTGAACTGTAGGTGGCGCTCTAACGCATTCCATCCCAATACACAGATGTGAACTGTAGGTGGCGCTCTAACGCATTCCATCACAATACACAGATGTGGACTGTAGGTGGCGCTCTAACGCATTCCATCACAATACACAGATGTGAACTGTAGGTGGCGCTCTAACGCATTCCATCCCAATACACAGATGTGAACTGTAGGTGGCGCTCTAACGCATTCCTTCCCAATACACAGATGTGAACTGTAGGTGGCGCTCTAACACATTCCATCACAATACACAGATGTGAACTGTAGGTGGCGCTCTAACACATTCCATCCCAATACACAGATGTGAACTGTAGGTGGCGCTCTAACACATTCCATCACAATACACAGATGTGAACTGTAGGTGGCGCTCTAACACATTCCATCACAATACACAGATGTGAACTGTAGGTGGCGCTCTAACACATTCCATCACAATACACAGATGTGAACTGTAGGTGGCGCTCTAACACATTCCATCACAATACACAGATGTGAACTGTAGGTGGCGCTCTAACACATTCCATCACAATACACAGATGTGAACTGTAGGTGGCGCTCTAACACATTCCATCACAATACACAGATGTGAACTGTAGGTGGAGCTCTAACACATTCCATCACAATACACAGATGTGAACTGTAGGTGGCGCTCTAACACATTCCATCACAATACACAGATGTGAACTGTAGGTGGCGCTCTAACACATTCCATCACAATACACAGATGTGAACTGTAGGTGGCGCTCTAACACATTTTACCCCTCACAGATGTGCTCGTCCATAGACATTCAGTCTAATGTTCAGTTCAAGCAACACCCTCATTATTTCATTGAATATCTCGGCCTCTGAGTGGACTACAAGCTCAATCTAGGTGTCATTAGAAAGCTGAGATCCTCCCCGTTGCAGTGATATATTTGTATTATATAATAATTTTGGGCTATTTGTGGCTTACTGCTGCAGTTTTCAGCTCATAAATGAAACGTTTGTATTTGATGACTTACAGAAATCATATTTAACTTTCTGATTCTTTTGAAAATCTTTCGAACTGTGTTATTAGGATAACAAAATTACCTATACAGTCACATTCCTGAGAATGAGAGCTTTCATTTGATATATGACTTGTTAGTTTAGGTGCTATATGAAGGACTAGAAACATTTCTACCCCATTACCTCTAGGGGGCGCTAATTTTCAGCGCGAATGATTTGAGGCCTTATTTTGTTATTTTAAGTTACACAATTACAGAAGTGATAGTATCTCTGAAAAGTTCAGATTCTAAGCTTTTAAGTGATACCTCATATGTCTGACTTATGTATACGGCGACTATAACGTTTTAAGCGTAAACGTTTCTCATGACATAGCGCCCCCTTTTGGACCCTTTATAACTAAACCGGTATGTACTGTACTTGTGTACATAAAGTGCTGCTGTTTTTTGGTGTCCGTGTAATGTAGCACCAGCAGATATCTCATACAACTCACGCAAAAGGTCAATTTCTCTCGGTTGATGAAATGTTTTGAAACAAATTTTGTTCCCTTAAATACGGGACTATTCTGTAATATACGGGACAGTTGGCAACCCTATTTATAAGCAACATTTCTTGCTTGGTCCACCATATTGGATGTTGTTATTGTTTTGGTTTTACCATTAAGTTTGAATGGAATTAATGAATGGAATTGCCTTTTCCATGAAGAATACCAGCCTTGCTGGCCTAGAATTAAAGTAGTTGCATAATATTGGGGCTTACTTTTGGAACAGCAGATTGGAACCCACCTATCGTGCCTTAAAAAGCTGCCTAGCTCGCTAGGTTTGGCACAAAGCCCATGTTTTGGCTAATCGCTAGCCGTAGAGCACTATTTTTTTATTTCAGCCATTTTCTGTTGAGATATTGTGTTTTATCAGCAAAGTAGTATCTAGGTCAGTTGATGCTTCAGCGTGTTTTCCGCCTTGGGTCATAGTTATCTGAAATCAAGCTGTTGTCCAATTTTAGATGATTTTTTTCATATGGTTTGTAAAGTTTTAACCCTTAAGCAAGTCACTTTCTGGGTGATTCGGTTAGTTATGCTGTTGCGCCGGGTAAAAGTGTTAATAATCAATCTGTTTTGGTCTGGAGGCAGATGATGTGAGGTCTCGGGCGATCGGTTATCCTTGAAGTTTAATCCTGACTTGGAAGAGACCATCCCACTGTTTTGGGATAAAATCCCCAGAATTCTGATCTCAGCAGGGGAAAAACTGGGTTCATTTCAGAGGTAAGAGCAACTCTGAGAGGCAAACTAATGAGACAGGGTCTGCAATCCTGCAGCGAGCGCAATAAAATCAAAGCGTAAAACACTCGGCAGTGAGTTCATCACATTGTATTAAAGAGATCTAATGAGAACACATGGCTGCATTTCCAAAAACAAACCCTTTCAAGTTTCTCATTTATGGCACATACAGTAGCTTTTGTTTTCCAGATAAAGTGTATATACAAAATCTTATTTGAGAGAAACACATTTATTAAAATCTCTGTACAGTCTCCTCCCATGATGCTTGTTATGTACGTTAGCTAACTCTCTTACTGTACATTAATATGTTAATGCAGAGTAATTCGGTACACTATTTGAATAAAACTCAAACCCTGGGACATGAAAGTGCACGGAGTTAAAGAGACACGCATATATATTGTGAGGAGTATGCAGTATGTGTATATTTAATTTATGTATATTATGCTTTCTATCTATCTCTGACATTAGTAGGATTTATTTTCATCTTTCTTTCCACTAATGCACTGAGAGATTTTCTGTCCCTGGTCCAAAAGACATCATGCTTCTGAGTGTCTCGCTTGCGTCTCATTGTCTTCTCTTTAGAGTTATTTTTTTAAATTCAGCTCCATCGTGGGGAGCGTTTCTATGTTCCCACGGTTCTATGTTCCCAGTGTTCTATGTTCCCATCGTTCTATGTTCCCAGCGTTCTATGTTCCCATCGGTTCTATGTTCCCTGCGTTCTATGTTCCCAGCGTTCTATGTTCCCATCGGTTCTATGTTCCCATCGTTCTATGTTCCCTGCGTTCTATGTTCCCAGGGTTCTATGTTCCCAGCGTTCTATGTTCCCACGGTTCTATGTTCCCAGCGTTCTATGTTCCCATCGTTCTATGTTCCCAGGGTTCTATGTTCCCAGCGTTCTATGTTCCCAGGGTTCTATGTTCACAGCGTTCTATGTTCCCATCGTTCTATGTACACAGCGTTCTATGTTCCCAGCGTTCTATGTTCCCAGGGTTCTATGTTCCCAGCATTCTATGTTCCCAGGGTTCTATGTTCCCATCGTTCTATGTTCCCAGGGTTCTATGTTCCCAGCATTCTATGTTCCCTGCGTTCTATGTTCCCTGCGTTCTATGTTCCCAGGGTCCTATGTTCCCAGGTTTATATGCCCCCAGGGTACTATGTTCCCAGGGTACTATGTTCCCAGGATCCTTTGTTCCCACTGTTCTATGTTCCCAGGGTCGTATGTTCCCAGGGTCGTATGTTCCCAGGGTCGTATGTTCCCAGGGTCGTATGTTCCCAGGATTTTATGTTCCCAGGGTTCTATGTTACTAGGTTCCTATGTTCCCAGGGTTCTATGTTCCTAGAGTTCTGTGTTCCCAGGGTTCTATGTTCACAGGATCCTATGTTCCCAGGGTTCTATGTTCCCAGGTTCCTATATTCCCAGGGTTCTATGTTCCCAGGGTCCTATGTTCCCAGTGTCCTTTGTTCCCAGGTTCCTATGTTTCCAGGGTCCTATGTTCCCAGGTTCCTATGTTTCCAGGGTCCTATATTCCCAGGGTTCTATGTTCCCAGAGTCCTATGTTCCCAGTGTCCTTTGTTCTGAGGTTCCTATGTTCCTAGAGTCCTATGTTCCCAGTGTCCTTTGTTCCCAGGTTTCTATGTTCCCAGGGTTCTATGTTCCCAGGTTTCTATGTTCCATGGTCCTATTTTCTCAGGGTACTATGTTCCCAGGATCCTTTGTTCCCACTGTTCTATGTTCCCAGGGTCCTATGTTCCCAGAGTTGTATGTTCCCAGGATTTTATGTTCCCAGGGTTCTATGTTCCTAGGATTCTGTGTTCCCAGGGTCCTATGTTCCCAGGGCTCTATGTTTCCAGGGTCCTATGTTCCCCCGATTTTTATAGTACATACTGAACACATGTAAAACATGTATTGATGCATAACTCAGCCGGATGCGGTCGAATCGTCTCCAAACTCGGGTCGATGGTTGTCCTAGTGGTCCCTGAGCGAATAATGTTGGTACATCTGGCCGGGCAGCTGCGGACACGCGGCCGCATGTCAAACATGGACCCGTATAGATGCTTAACTCAGCCGACCAATGTCAGATGATGGCAGGGACCCCCCCCACCCACTGCCGAACTTCAAACACGGACCCATATCGATGCCATATAAATCTGGGGAATATAGGAACCTGAGAGCATAGGAGCCTGGGAACATAGGGCCTGTTTTGTGTGTTCATTATGTGCCATATAGATCTGGGGAACATAGGAATGACCCCCCATCGTGTGCTGTAACTCCATCAGGATGGTGTAGGACGGTCCGTGTGTCTTCTTCGTGGCCTGACTGGGAGTTGACTATTTGATTTGTCTTGAATAAATTATGAGCAGACCTGTTCTCTCCTTTTGACAGCACACTATGAAGATGGGCACAAAAGACATTCCCAGGGTGTAGAATGATCCGCCCACAGGCTTTCAGCATTCACAGGTATAACATTCTGTATCTTCACAAGTGAGAAGCACATTGAGAAATCAAAACAAGACATGTAAACAATGCCGAACTCTCAGATTGAATACGACTGCAAAGTCATAGTTAGCATACAGTAGCTAGCCTGTAATGTATCATGCATACACTCATGAAATAATATTTAAAAAATGCTTTATGCATAATTTGACAAAATTATAGCTTGATTAAGTTCAGAAGTTATATTTACCTCTTCATTTTATCCACATCACATATCACCGGAGACAACACAGGAGATATAATGGAAGTATTATTATGTTTTATTTACAACCTAAAACATGAACATTACTATTACGAATTTTTTGCAAACTGACTTTTACATGCTGTGTTTGTTTAGCTGCAGTTTCCTGGTGAAATGAACACTAGAGGTGTTCTAGTGAGGTGTCAGAGGTCAGGTCAAGACTCCGCAACGTTATGTGGCAATAACGGCACGGCCTAACCCAGAGTCACTAATGTTAAAGTGCTCGTCTGTTTCATTCCCCCTCTCTCTCCTCAACAGTTCCCTGTCACTTTAACT
>JAVLUX010000014.1:1727929-1730429 GCA_032164185.1 Moxostoma hubbsi
AGACATGATAGCAACATGCTATCAGTACCTAGCTACATACTAAAACATGATAGCAGTGCCTAGCTACATGCTATAAACATGCTAGCAACACCTAGCTACATGCTAAGACATGATAGCAACATGCTATCAGTACCTAGCTACATACTAAAACATGATAGCAGTGCCTAGCTACATGCTATAAACATGCTAGCAACACCTAGCTACATGCTAAGACATGATAGCAACATGCTATCAGTACCTAGTTACATACTAAAACATGCTAGCAGTGCCTAGCTACATGCTATAAACATGCTAGCAACCCCTAGCCACATGTTAAGACATGATAGCAACATGTTATCAGTACCTAGCTACATATTAAAACATGATAGCAGTGCCTAGCAACATGCTATAAACATGCTAGCAACACCTAGCTACATGTTAAGACATAATATCAACATGCTATCAGTACCTAGCTACATACTAAAACATGCTAGCAGTGTCTTGCTTCATGCTAAAACTTGTTATCAATGCCTAGCTACATACTAAAGCATTCTAGAAACATGTTAGCAACACCTACCTACATGGTAAGACATGATAGCAACATGCTGTAAATGCTTAGCTACATGCTAAAACATGTCAGCAATGCCTATCTACATGTTAAAACTTGCTAGCAATGCCTAGCCACATGCGAAAGCATTCTAGAAACATGATAGCAACACCTAGCTACATGCTAAAACCTATTAGAAACATGCTAGCAACACCTAGCTACATACTAAGACATGATAGTTACATGCTATAAATGCTTAGCTACATGCTAGACTAAAACATGTTAGCCATGCCTAGCTACACGTTAAAGCATGTTATAAACATGCTGCTAGCACCTAACTACACGACAAAACAAGTTAGAAACACCTAGCAACATGCTAACAATATCTAGTTACATGATAAAACATGCTGGCAATGCCTAGCTACATGCTACAACTTTCTAGCCACACCTAGCTACCTTATAAAACATACTAGTAATGCCTAGCTACATGCTAAAACATGATAGCAACACCTAGCTACATGTTAAAACATGTTAGAATCATGTTAGCAGCACCTAGCAAACATGCTAACGATATCTAACCACAAGCTAAAACATGCTACAACATTCTAGCAACACCTAGCTGCATGAAAACATATTAGCAATATCTGTTACATGTTAAAGAATGCTAGCAATTTCTAGCAACACCTGGCAACTATAATATCAGTATAAATGTCAAAATTTTAAAAACTAGTTTCATGGGGGCCTGGGTAGCTCAGTGGTAATGACGCTGACTATCACACCTGGAGTTATGAGTTTGAATGCAGGGCGTGCTGAGTGACTCCAGCCAGGTCTCCATAGCAACCATATTGGCCCGGTTGCGAGGAAAGGCTGAGTCACATGGGGTAACCTCCTGGTTGCATGGTGAGTGTGAGCCTCCACCCGCGCTACGTCTCCGTGGCAACATGCTCAACAAGTCACGTGATAAGATGCGCGGATTGGCGGTATCAGACGTGAAGGCAACTGAGATTCGTCCTCCGCCACCCGGATTGAGGCGAGTCACTACGCCACCACGAGGACTTCGAGCACATTGGGAATTGGGGTTCCAAACTGGTTTATTTTTCTTCTTGTTTTAAGCACGAAAGCCACACAAATTTTGTACAATTGAGAATGTGATTTCTTTTTTTTTGCATTGTATTTGAAGTCATCATCAGTGCAAAATGTATCTAAAATTCAAATCCAGAGTATTTTTAATCTGACTGGCCCAAGATTCTCTTCAAACCATTGCTCCGCCACAACGGTAGCTGACCTGAAAATAAAAACTGTCTAAAAAAAATAATTGTTTAAGGCTAATGTACAGTGTAGCGACTCTTGCAGCAACGCTGTGAATGAAACGCACTTGATGTGGTCAAAGTCATATGGACAACATTTATGAAGCTTTTTGTCTAATGTGACCACCAAGACCCGTCGTTGTATCGTCTGTTGTGTTCCACAGTAGAATATAACAGCATACTAGTTTGGAACGACATGATGGTGAGTAAATAATGACACAATTTTCCTTTCAAATTAATTATGATGATGGATCTTTTCCTCAGCGGTCTCTGTCTTCAGTTTTGGGAATCTGGTGAGCAGATAAGACGCACATGGGCCTCGAACACAACGCACCTCTGAATTAAAGATGTGTGTGCGCACCTACATGTCCACAAAGCCCTGGTAAGACTGCACATTTCTCCTTCGCTGAAAGACTGAACAAATGTCCACGTCTCATTTGAAGTGTTGATAGAAGGACAGGCATTAAAAGCCGAGTTAATAAGCAATTTAGAGATTTCAGTCGAGTCCACGATGAAACGGTAATGAAATCAGTCCCAATTTCGGATCGCATAATCTGCCTATTTATTCCTTTTTCCGCAGCCGCCGCTACGGTGGTGACAAACAAGCCTAATCCGACGGATTGACATCTCGTCCTAAATTGACTTTCCAGTAAATTCCAGGCAATTA
>JAVLUX010000014.1:1735429-1790429 GCA_032164185.1 Moxostoma hubbsi
AGACACTATTGATAGACAGATAGACAGACAGACACTATAGATAGACAGACATACAGACAGACAGACAGATGGGTGAGATAGATAGACAGACAGACAGACTGGTGAGACAGATAGATAGACAGACAGACAGACAGATACTATAGATAGACAGACAGACACTATAGATAGACAGACAGACAGACAGACACTATAGATAGACAGACAGACAGACAGACACTATAGATAGACAGACAGACAGACAGACACTATTGATAGACAAACATACAATATAGATAGACAGACAGACAGACACTATTGATAGACAGACAGACAGACAGACACTACAGATAGACAGACAGACAGACAGACACTACAGATAGACAGACAGACAGACACTATTGATAGACAGACAGACAGACACTATAGATAGACAGATAGATAGACAGACACTATTGATAGACAGATAGACAGACAGACAGACAGATAGACACTATAGATAGACAGACAGACAGACAGACACTATTGATAGACAGACAGACAGACAGACACTATAGATAGACAGATAGACAGACAGACACTATTGATAGACAGACAGACAGACACTATTGATAGACAGACAGACAGACAGACACTATAAATAGACAGATAGACAGACAGACACTATTGATAGACAGACAGACAGACAGATAGACACTATAGATAGACTGACAGACACTATAGATAGACAGATAGACAGACAGACAGACACTATTGATAGACAGACAGACAGACACTATTGATAGACAGATAGACACTATAGATAGACTGACAGACAGACACTATAGATAGACAGACAGACAGACAGACACTATTGATAGACAGACAGACAGACACTATTGATAGACAGACAGACAGATAGACACTATTGATAGACAGATAGACAGACAGACAGACACTATAGATAGACAGATAGACAGACAGACACTATTGATAAACAGATAGACAGACAGACAGACAGATAGACACTATAGATAGACAGACAGACAGACAGATACTATTGATAGACAGACAGACAGACAGACACTATAGATAGACAGATAGATAGACAGACACTATTGATAGACAGACAGACAGACAGACAGACACTATTGATAGACAGACAGACAGACAGACAGACAGACACTATAAATAGACAGATAGACAGACAGACAGATAGACACTATAGATAGTCTGACAGACAGACAGACATACAGACACTGCAGATAGATAGACAGACAGACAGACACTATTGATAGACAGATAGACAGACAGACACTATAGATAGACAGACAGACAGACAGACAGACAGACACTATTGATAGACAGACAGACAGACACTGCAGATAGATTGACAGACAGACAGACAGACACTATAAATAGACAGATAGACAGACAGACAGACAGATAGACACTATAGATAGACTGACAGACAGACAGACATACAGACACTGCAGATAGATAGACAGACAGACAGACACTATTGATAGACAGATAGACAGACAGACAGACACTATAGACAGACAGACAGACAGACAAAGAAAGAAAGAAAGAAAGAACTGTCTTATCACACTGAACATTTTCAAGTTGAGAAATATTTTAATAAATCCTCTTATAGTCCTCCTGATCCGACAGGAAGTGCAGATACACACACAGTGTTTGACTGCATTGTTGTTGTTTTGGGCAATATCTGCTCCTCTGTTGATTCCTGTAATGTGAGTATTGATTTGCTGCCAGAATTTAAAGTGTGAGTTTGTCTTCACTAGAGTGTCGTATCTGTATTCAACACCTCAAGTGCCAACAGCAGACACACACACACACATACACACACACACACACACACACACACACACACACACACATACACACACACACACACACACACACACACACACACACTCACACACACACACACAGATCCTTTAATCTGCAAATGTCTCCTTTCAACACTCCTGCAATTTAGGGAAAGTAATGAAAATGTTATTATAATCTGCCCTTTACAACTAGACAGATTTTCCTTTTAATCATCGCCCATACACACATCCATGCACACAAACACAGCAGCCTGCTTTTATCTGACCCCTCTGTTTGTTATTTGTGGTTGTTTGTATCCTAAAGGCAGATCTCATCATCTGAGGGGCTGTTCGATCGGTCTGTGCTGAACCGTGCTGTGTTGAGGTCCCTGTGGTAATCCCAGACCGCTCAGGAGAACCGTCCCAAACATACAGTCTGAACCTGGTCTTGAAATCCTCAGCAGGGAACACTAACACAGACGTCTGTGAAACAGAGAGACACTCATTGTGTTTAATACACAGAGACAACAGCTACGCTATCAGTAGTCTGAAGTGTGGCACTGTCGAAACATTGCTCTGTTTGAGGAGTTGCTTCACCCTCATACTGAAAAGTGGCACCTTCCTTTGGTATTCAACGTTGTTTTCATCTGGAAGGATTTAGATGCGTGACCCCCTTTTTTGTGATGATGACAATGATACAATTTCTTCTTCCCTGAATTAAGAGCAGTAAAATGATGCATTTCTTTTGGGATTTCTTTTGGGACAGAGTCCCATCGGTGAGCTCCTCCGGCAGGCAAGGTTGCGTTGGCTGGGTCATGTAGCCCGCATGCCACCGCAGGCCTAAACAGCTTCTGTTCGGCCGGATTGAGGGGGCTAAGCTGGCGCGGCACGGGCTGGAGAGGAGATGGAGTGATGTGGTACAGGAGGATGTGGAGCTGAGTGGACTTGCTGATGACTGGCACCAGCGGTGTCAACATCGGCCTCTTTGGAGGAGGCTTGTGAAGTACGCTACTGGCCAGTTGGAGGCAGTCGCCCAAAAACAACAACGGAGGGCAGAGGAGCGACGCTCACAACAACGAGCAGAGCACCGGGTGGCTAAAGCACAGCAAGTTGGCACAGTAGGGGGCACAGGTGGTGCATCAGCCAGTCATTTCAGTCAGTCGACCCAGGTCACCTGCTGGATCTGTCCCGTGACCTCCTGCCAGCGGGCGTTCGACACTTCATGTGGCCTTAACGTGCACATAGCCTGGCACAAGCGTCGTGGTGAAGTCACCGCCGAATGGCGGTTGTTGTTGTTGTGTGTGTGCATGTGTGTGTGTGTGTGTGTGTGTGTGTGTTCTGCATTGTGAGTGTGTGTGTGAGTGTGTTCTGCATTGTGAGTGTGTGTGTGTTTGTATGCGTGTGTGTTCTGGATTGTGTGTGTGTGTGTGTGTGTGTGTGTGTGTTTGTGTGCGTGTGTGTTCTGCATTGTGAGTGTGTGTGTGTGTGTTCTGCATTGTGAGTGTGTGTGTTCTGCATTGTGAGTGTGTGTGTGTGTTTGTGTGCATGTGTGTTCTGCATTGTGAGTGTGCGTGTGTGTGTGTTCTGCATTGTGTGTGTTTGTGTGCGTGTGTGTTCTGCATTGTGTGTGTGTGTGTGTGTTTGTGTGCATGTGTGTTCTGCATTGTGAGTGTGTGTGTGTTCTGCATTGTGAGTGTGTGTGTTTGTGTGTGTGCGTGTGTGTTCTGCATTGTGAGTGTGCGGTTGTTGTTGTTGTGTGTGTGCATGTGTGTGTGTGTGTGTGTGTGTGTGTGTGTGTGTGCGTGTGTGTGTGTCTGTGTTTGTGTGTGAATGTGTGTGTGTGTGTGTGTGTGTGTGTGTGTTTTGCACTGAGGATGTTTTAGAGTCTCACCCTGTAATTTCCGTGTTTTTTCCTGCATTGTGGATGATTTATTGATTGTATTTAGATAAAATAAAATAAAAATTGCTCAGTTTTTTTGGTCTTTCCTGTTCATTTTTAATGGTCGGTCAAGTTTGACTGCGAACACCAAAGGTATCGCTTTTTTTATGACTACTTAGACTTATCGAATCAAGCCCAATTATTGATTAATTTATTTATCTATCTATTTGTGTATGTTCAGATGGCAAATGGAGGAAAGGTCACCAAGTCTTGTACCCCTCAGATAAATGTTAAATGTCAGAAAAAAAAATGGTGTCAGAATTGACTGAATACCACAGCAGGATTAAAGCTGAAGTTTTTCTTTGTTAAAATAATTTCTTCAAACTCAGCGTAATGCACAGATGCAACTATAAGTGAGCCATTCATAGGTTAATTTGCTCCAAAACACTGTGTCTCTGTGGCGCTATAAAATTCCTGTAGTTTTTTGAGAGTCCCATCATGCCTGACACAACTACAATGAATCAACCAATGGCATGAGTTGGGGGCGGGACTATCTGCTTGTTCGATCAACAGAGGTTCGCAAATCTGCTTGAAACTGATTTTGTATTTTTGCAATTCTATATATTTATTTAAAATAAAACATAAAACACTAATAATTCCATAAATGATTAATTAAATTAATGATCTCATATGTAAAGTGTACATTATGTAAAAATCATAGGACAATATAATATTTGGGATCATTTTAGGCTCGACCTAGGTAGGAGGGTCACATGACTGAACCAGCTAATATTTCCGTTAATTTCCTCTATTAATACGGTATATTAGGTGATGCATTATCGTCCTGTACATGTTAAACATAAATCTGAAAATATGTCGAAATATATCAATAAACGCACATTGTTCTGTAGAAATCACACGTTGATTTGACGCTTGTTTGTAGTTCAGATATTGATCAGCAGATGGAGATGATGTTCTTTCGTCCTTCATAACAGGGTGAATTCCTTGAAGTTTGTTGCTGTACTTTGACTTTTTGCTTTTTTTAATCCATTTTAAAATATAGGCTAATTCGAGATATTTTGTATTATTATTCTAGACGCATGTGAGGATTATGCAATATAATATAAAGCTTATATTATTATATTATTATTATTATTGCAATATAATATATTTCTTTAGGTCCAGAAAAAATAATGATATGTTACTATTGTTCTATGTATTATCTTTACTATATGTTTTATGTTAATATATATATATATATATATATATATATATGTTGCAATCAATTGCAAATTCTGTTGGCCAAAATTTTGTAAGGCAGTAAGACATCCAATGAAGTTACACTGATCTAAAAATATAAAAAACAGACCATGATTAATGTGTACTTTGTGCACAAGGTCAATATGAAATTGCATGGGAATATAATGTTTGTATTTGTATGTTAATGAGTTTCAATAGTACTCCAATAAAGAGCATAACACCTTAAATACAGTAAAGAAATACAATTATTCAAGTGATTTACACCCTTAGCCCCTGTAGACTAAAATAAACACTTAAAAGTGCCAGTAAATAAACCACAGCGAGCCACCAAGGGCTTGTGGGAAACACAAGCTACAACAACAACAACAACAACAGGCTGACATGATGACGAAACTGGAGAGCCGCATATGATTGAGCGCTGTTCCCCGGGCTTATGACGTCAGTGGAGAAGCCCCGCCCATCTCGCTTTCGCACTCGGCACGTACTGCTTTTCATTTCCAGCGCTTTTAGTTTGTGTCAACTGTCGCAAAAAGTTTAACGGACGCGTTTGTTGCGTCGCAGCGCAGGACGCGTCAAATGTGACAGCGGGACGCTTCCCGTCCGCTGCCGGTGTGTGCGTGTTTATGTTTTTGTCTTTAATAATTACAAATCACAATCTGAGGGGAGCGTCAGTTGGCATGGGCGTCAAACAGAGCAGTCCCGCGGCCAACGGGCGCACGCGGGCGTACTCGGGCTCGGATCTGCCGTCGGGCACGGCGTCGAGTAACAGCAACGGCCGAACGGCGGCGGTGGCGATGAGATATCACGGGCACGGCGCGTCAGGTGCGACATCATCATCATCATCATCATCATCTGCGGCGGTGGCCGCTCATTATATCGGTCACAGGACGCGATCCGTAGGGGCTGTTGGTGGTACCGGCGGTGGTTCAGGCGTCAGACCGCAGTCGAGCATTAATATACCGAACTCTGGAGCGTATAGTTCTCAGGAGTCCGGTAACAGCACACCGGAGGAGAACGCCGGAGATAGAGAGCGGTCGACTGGGACTCCGAGACTGTTGATCGGATCTCTCCCTGCTCACCTGTCGCCTCATCTCTTCGGAGGTAAGTCCAAAGTTATACTTCAGAGTCAACCTTTGCGGCCACATATCAAAGTTTGTGTCAAACCTGTTATGCTTTGAAGTTTCACCCAAAAATGAAAACTCTGTCAATCATTTATTCACATTCATGTTGTTCCAAACCTGTCTTTGTCTGTGTACATCATCGGCGCATGCGCCAGCCATTGACTGTATCTACCACCCAGCAATCATAGTGCGCATGTGTCTAACGTGTCCGTAATGGTTAAATGCGTTGCAGACAGTCCTCAACTGTGCGCATGCGTCTGTGGTTGACTGAACTAAAAGAGTGTCCCAAAGCAGTCATGGTGCACAACATCTAATGCATTCATAATCGGTCAAATGAGGCAACACGGTTAACGTCCAGGCGTGATCCGATCCAGAATGTGGAAAGGCTAAGTTTACCCGGGCTTACGTGTACAGTCTTCGTCTATGCGCATCACAAAGCAGTCGTTGTGCGCATGCGTTGAGCACACGCCTATTCGCTCGCAGTCAAATGAGTTTACTTTGAAAGGCAACGCAGTCGAACAGAAGCAATCTGATCCAGAACTCATAAAAACTAAGTTAACCCGGGCCTGTCGTTGACTACTAAAAGAGTATCCCAAAGCAGACGTATTGCGCATGCATCTGACGCATTCGTAATCGCTCGTGGTCAAATTAATGTACTTTGAAAGGCAACACAGTTGACTGGCGTGATCCGATTACGAATGCGGAAAAAAAACGAGGTTCACCAGGGCCTTAAGGCCAATATTTACTTCGATTTTCCAGATTTCGCGAACAGAGTATACCCGGGCCTTTAGTCACCTTTCACTTTAATTGTTTAATAACATGAGATGCAATGAAAGTGAACGGTGACCATTGCTAGCATTCTGCTAAACATCTCCTATTGTGCTCCATGGAAGAAATCATGTCATACATGTTTGAATCCAGCATGATTTGAGGGTATGTAAATGCCAACCGCATTTTAATGTGAAGTGTTGCAAGCACAGACTTGAAGGTGCATGGATCTTTAGTGCAACAACACGCTGCAGAAGTGGTGATAGACTGACGTGCAAAGGAAGCTGCAGGTTGCGGTTTTTAAGTTATCATATCAGGCGTGAAGAAGAGTGTGAGCTGATTAGTTCAGTGACCATGTGGGTCTTTTTATATTTGCTATGTTTCTCAGAATTTGCAGTCTAACCTAATGTTTCATAAACATGTATTTTGGGCAAGTGTAAGCAATTCAGTGGTGTTGTGCATTTGACGAAAACTGTCAAGAGCATGTCCGGGTCATATATATATAACCATAATATCAACATAGATCCAGTGTAAAGGCAGGTGGGACGGCAGTTACTGGGACGGAATTACCCCAGCCGGCGCGGAAAGGCCCGGATTGAACTTTAATTCCCATTTGAGGTTAATAAGAATTCTCACTTGTGTGAAGTTAATCTTTAAACGTTGTTGAAAAGCCACCTACTGTGGCTAGGGACTTTTTTTTTAAGGGGAACTGAGACTCGGCATTGTGTGTCTTTCAGTACATCAGAATTGTTCTATCGGTGGTGTCATTATATGGGCACAAAACAAAACAAACAAGACTTTCGTTGAATGAGGGACCTGAGGCTGCTTTGGGAGATAATGGATGCTGTTTCTAACCAGAATACTGAGATAAAGGTAAAATGACAGTGTTGGGACATAAGAACATTAATTCAACCAATGGGATGGCCTGCTTGACTAACCAGTGGCAGATGGGGGGAGTGGTTGAAAACATATGCTCCAAGGTAAATTAATGATAATTGATTATGCTTATAATCAGCCTCAGCCTCCGTAAACGAATCAGCACACCCCTAATAATGGCATACAAGTCTTTGAATGAACGTTGCATTTGTATAGCGCATTTCTGACTCTACTCTCAAAGTACTTTACACAGTGAACAGGGGACTCTCCTCAACCACCTCTAGATTTCACCAAACCAAACACGTACCCACAGAACCGTTTGAACCTGTAGTCCAGGGCAGGAAGATGCATCTCTACCACAAACAGACTGTTTACTACTAGCTACCTGCTGAAAACAGGTCGACATGTACGCATACACAGAGAAGTTGGTACACAGCAGCGATCATTCACCGGTTGGTGGGCGAAGCCGTTCCGGTAAAGAGCACAACACAAAACCTGTTGTGTCAAAGTCAAGTTAGAAAAACAGAGAGAGCAAAGGGCAGCCACAACATACACTTCCTGACTGACTGCAGAGCCGTCACTGTGAGAATGGGGGAGTGTGTGTTTAATATACACACACAACTCGCTCTCTGTGTTTATAAGTGTGTGTGTGTGTGTGTGTGTGTGTGTGTGTGTGTGTGTGTTCTAATGAGAGTGGACAGTATGAACGTTAAATCACATGTCAGGCGTCCTGAGTGTGCACATAACCGTGCATCTTGTCCTGCGGGGGACATTTATCAAGTTAGGCAGCAGGTGCAGCCGAGCAGAGGAAATCTGTGCTGATGAACTGAACTAAACGCCTGGATCTGGTTTCATTGGTGGTTTGTGCAGCAAGCCAGCAACATTTGTAGCACAAGAGAAATCATTAGCTTTAACTCTTTAAGCTTGGATGCTTAAAGGTCGGCAGGCCCTTTCAAAAATAAATAAATAAATAAATATGAATATAAAATATGAATAACTGCAGTCTTGATCAACACACATTACGTAGGCCTAGTGTTTGAAAGCTTATGGGGCTTTTCCACTGCATGGTACAACTCGACTCTGCTCGCTTTTTGGGGGTTTTCCACTGTGGATAGTACCTGGTACCTCGGTCGAGGGTCCAAGCGAGCCGAGACGATACTAGATGTGATGTCAGAACCCTGCAGATCACTGATTGGTCAGAGAGAACAGTCACTATCATCGTCACTGGGTTTTCTGATAGCTAATAGATTTCTATTATCGACTATTATAATAATAATAGGACGTGTGTCTGTAGTGTCTCCACACACAGTGAGGAGGATGGTTCGAGTGGCCAAAGAATCTCCAAGCATCACAGCTGGAGAACTGCAGAAATGAGTTGGGTCTTGGGGTTAGAACGTCTCCAGAACTACAATCAGACATCACCTACATCACCACAAGTTGTTTGGGACGGTTTCAAGAAAAAAAAGCCAACAACTAACTCAAACGTGTTTGCCAGACACTACTGGGACTTCAAATGCGGCTGGTTCTGTGGTCAGATGAAAAACAAAAAGAGCTTTTTGGCAGGAAACACCAGATATTGGTTTGGCACACACAGAGATGAAGAAGTACCCAATGCCCACGGTTAAATATGGTGGTGGATCTTTAATGTTTTGGGGTTGTTTTTTTTGCCAGTGGTCCTGGACATCTTGTTCGGATACATGGCATCATGGACTCTATCATATACCAACAGATAACAAATCTAAACCTGACTGCCAAAGGGGTGTTCACTAACAAAGGTTTACTAAAGTTGAGACCGAGACCAGAGAAGTCGGCAGCACTTCTGGACAGTGATGATGTACGGCTTCTCCTTTACAGAGTAAAGTCTGAACTTGCATCTGTGGATGCAGCAGCGAGGGGTGTTCACTAACAAAGGTTTACTAAAAATGATATCTTCAAAAAGCATTAAGCATCTTTGTCTTTGTACAGTTTATGTTTGAATAAAAGTGAAAGTAAATAAAAAATGCTTTGCATCATTCTTCGAACGGTCAATGATGTGACGGTCATTATTTTGTCCCGTTTAATCAATTATTTAAAAAAACATTACACATGCAATTCACACAAAACATTCAGTGACACGGTTGTTACTCTTAAAAATAGACACCTTCATACATATTATTTTTGGTGTTAGAATGATGTTCCTCTGCTCTGACAGCAAATATCAATGAGATATTTACAGATATTTCGCTTTTATTGTAAAATTAAGCAGCATGATAGTTGAACTAGTTTCACGATTCTTCCTTTTCTTTTAACTCATAAGTGTGATAGAGGTCAGACAGATATTTACATAGCGTCTTTAACTTAAACTTCATTAGCAAAACAACATTAGTACAGTTCTACAGTAAGCAGACCTGATTATTCCTAAATATAGCACCTGCTTAATGACTCCCTGAACGCCTCTTAAAGACTAGAGGATTGATGTTAAATTGCCCTGATCAAAGAGCAGCAAACGAGTAAAGAAAGAGACATTTCTCCGTGTGAAATGTTTGAGTGGGGAATCAGCTGACATCAGGGACTGAAACTTGGACTCGGGTTGGGAACGGGCTCCTCGTTGTGCTCCTGCGGCGTGACGATCCGCTGTGCGGCCGCAGCAGTTCAAACGCCATGTTTTAATGGATAAACCAGCTGTCTGTTACTCTCACGACTTGTTCTGTGCCACTCATTGCTCATATTTATAGGGGACCGTCATGACATGCCTTTTTCTTTTAAATCATTTAAATGTGTTTCTTGAGGTTCACTTATAATATTAGTTACGATTTTGCAAAAAAAAAAAGTAATATTCGTAAAACATGATTATTTTGCACTCTCAATGACCAAGTTTACGTGCACTCAAGTAACCGGTTTATTCCAGGGTTTCAGTGTTCTGCATTTCAATAATCTAGTCTTGAGGTCATGACGCATTAGTGATAGAGAGCATGTGCCATGATTTAGCAATATTTGGTGGAAGAATGCTGTTGTACAAACATTGGAAATGTGATTTTCAAAGGATAAATTGGTATCAAATATAACTCATACAGTTGAAGTTTACATACACATTAGCCAAATACATTTAAACATTCCCTGTCGTAGATAATTTAGGATCACTACTTTATTATAAGTATGTGAAATGTCAGAATAATAGTGGAGAGAAAGATTTTTATTTCTTTCTTCTCATTCCCAGTGGGTCAGAAGTTTACACACACTTTGTTAGTATTTGGCAGCATTGCCTTTAAATAGTTTAACTTGGGTCAAATGTTTTGGGGATCCTTCCACACGCTTCTCACAATAAGTTTCTGGAATGTTGTCCCATTACTCCAGACAGAACTGGAGTAACTGGCTCGGATTGAGGTCAGGACTTTGTGATGCCACTCCAATACCTTGACTTTGTTGTTCTTAAGCCATTTTGTCACAACTTTGGAGGTGTGCTTGGGGTCATTGTCCATTTGGAAGACCCATTTGTGACCGAGCTTTAACTTCCTGTCTGATGTCTTGATGTTGGTTCAATATATCCACATAATTGTCCTTCCTCATGATGTCATCTATTTTGTGAAGTGCACCAGTCCCTCCTGCAGCAAACACCCCCACAACATGCTGCTCCACCCCCACAACATGCTGCTCCACCCCCACAACATGCTGCTCCACCCCCACAACATGCTGCTGCACCCCCATGCTTCACGGTTGGGATGTTGTTCTTCAGCTTGCAAGCCTCACCATTTTCCCTCCAAACATAACGATGATCATTACGGCCAAACAGTTAAATTATCTCATCAGACCAGAGGACATTTCCCCAAAAGTGAGATCTTTGTCCCCATGTGCACTTGCAACCTGTAGTCTGGCTTGTTTATGGTGGTTTTGGAGCAGCGGCTTCTTCCTTGCTGAGCAGCCTTTCAGGTGATGTCCATATAGGACTTGTTTTGCTGTGGATCTAGATACTCGTCTACCTGTTTCCTCCAGCATCTTCACAAGGTCCTTTGCTGTTGTTCTGGGATTGATTTGCACTTTTCACACAAACTACGTTCATCTCTAGGAGACAGAATGCATCTCCTTCCTGAGCGGTATGATGACTGTGTGGTCACATGATGGCGTCTCCTTCCTGAGTGGTATGATGACTGTGTGGTCACATGATGGCGTCTCCTTCCTGAGCGGTATGATGACTGTGTGGTCACATGATGGCGTCTCCTTCCTGAGTGGTATGATGACTGTGTGGTCACATGATGGCGTCTCCTTCCTGAGTGGTATGATGACTGTGTGGTCACATGATGGCGTCTCCTTCCTGAGCGGTATGATGACTGTGTGGTCACATGATGGCGTCTCCTTCCTGAGTGGTATGATGACTGTGTGGTCACATGGTGTTTTTACTTGCGTATTATTGTTTGTACAGATGAACGTGGTAACTTCATTATAATAATTAGCAATTATAATAATTGCTCCCAAAGATGAACCAGAGTTGTGGAAGTCCACAAATGTTTTTCTGAGGTCTTGGCTTATTTCTTTTGATTTTCACATGATGTCAAGCAAAGATTAACTGAGTTTGAAGGTAGTCCTTAAAATACATCCACAGGTACACCTCCAATTCAGTACACCTCCTATCAGAAGCTAATTGGCTAATTGTCTAAAGGCTTGACATAATTTTCTGGAATTTTCCATGCAGCTTAAAGGCACAGTTAACTTGGTGTATGTAAACGTCTGACCCACTGGAATTGTGATGGTCAATTAAAAGTGACACAATCGGTCTGTAAACAATTGTTGGAATTGATACTTGTGTGATACACAAAGTAGATGTCCTAAACGACTTGCCAAAACTGTAGTTTTCTAATATGAAATCTATGGAGTGGTTATATAATGAGTTTTAGGGGGCCTGGATAGCTCAGCAAGTAAATATGCTGACTTCCAGCCTTGGATCTGTTTCTGCATATCTCTCTCTCTCTCTCTCTCTCTCTCTCTCTCGCTCTCTCTCTCTCTCTCAACTTAACTTTGGTCCCCAAGCAATGTCTCTTGGTCCAATTACAAACGCATTTTTAGTATGTGTCATTGGGCCCATGCCCTGAGGATACCTGTAAAGTTTGGGATCTGCGCCACCTAGTGGTCAAAAGTTATAACAATGTCTCAAATTGCTTATAACATTTGATTAATTTGGCCTATTGTCCTCTGACTGCTCTCTTTAAATTCCTTGAATCAAGTGTGATGACACCATATTTTTTATTGTCGGTCATACTTCCTGTCCGCCATTTTTTATTTAATTGAAAACCCACTTTCTCAAACTCCTCCTAATCCTCAAGTCCAACTTGCATGAAACTTTGCATGCATCTACGGACACTCGTGACACAAAGTTACGAAAAATATTTTTGATAAACCAAATCTCGTGTCACGCGTCAATGAATCACATGGCAACACGCCAATAAGGATCTATGGCCACATCTCAGCAACGCTTGGCCGTATTGACATGAAACGTGGTAAATGTTAATCTTACCACATCCTCCCAGCATCACATAAATTTGGTGGCAGTGCCACCTATTGATCAAAACGTATAGTTATTTGTATTTTAATATTAGCAATTCTTCCTACGTTTTTTTATGCGGCTTTTCGTAATGTTATAATCCGTGATGTCCAGTGATAATTCCTTACATGCCGTCGGTGTGCTTGAGCCCAGAATTGCTGCTTGCATTTATATTTTTGATTTAAATCTATATTAGCACAAACACAGTACAACATGCTAACCCAAGACTAGCCCAACATAGATAATGGTGTTTTTGGTGTATACATATTTCACAAGTTGAATAATTGAAATATATATATATATATATTACATTGAGTAGAATGGGGTTTTATTTGCATTAGAGTATGATAATGGTGACACATTGCTAAAAAATATATTTTTTAATTAAGCTGAAAATGAACTGCATTATTCTGTTTAGAGTTCTTGTGTAAACTGGACCGAATCGGGACGCCCTGACACAAAATGTCTGCTTTTGTCCAACAAATAACGCACCCCCCGTTTAACACCTGTGATGAAGAAATTAGCCGTAAGCTTACAGGAACAGCAAGTCATTTCATTACTTCAGATATGGTAACGTCCTCCTTTGGGGATGAGGCAGACACGGGACCGATCCGCCAAATGACATCAGAGTTGCATTGCTGTTGATGTCGGAATAGTTGCCAAATGGATATAAGATGGAACGTTAATGCAGTTTATGGGGTTTAGATGAGTGAATGTGAAATTAAATCACTATTTCAAGTCATTTCAAAGCAAATACATGAATGTTAGAGTGTATATCAGCTAGCTGTAGCGCTGTGGTACACATGTGTTTCACTGAGGTTCTTGCGTTCAGGCTTGTTTTTACTTGATGGTTGTGGTTCTCTTGCTGAGGCTTGACTGACTCCACACTCCCCTTGAAGGCATTTACACAGCTGAATGTTTGGAGACTCTCAACACTTTACTGATCACAGATTCAATCTGTGAATCATGATGTTTTATACATCAGTTGTTCTGAGGTTCAGGTTTGGTCCAACCAGGATTAATTGTTGTCTGTCATTATTTCCTCGCCCTCATATCATTTCAAGCCCAAATTCTGTTATTTTAAAATTAAAGAATTGGTTGATACATTAAATAACCATATTGTAATGCCTATTTTGGATAATCCAGTTAATTAAATACACTCAAATTGGGTTTAAATCATTCATACCATAATGCACATTATGCCCAATTTCAGTCTGTTGTTGAATTATTATTATTATTATTATTATTATTATTATTATTATTATTATTATAAACTTTCCTCAAGATCTTCCCAAAGCAATGCAACAAAGAAAATAATGCACAAGTAAAAAAATTAATAATTGAAATATATAAATCCAATAAAAATTGTGGAGCCCCTTACAGGACAGGGCAGCAATATATATATATTTTTTAATAATTTTGCATTCCCTCGCATAAATTTACCATTATTATTATGACCGTAAACCATATTTTAACCTTGATATTCATAAAACCATATTACTAATATAGGAAAACAAAAACTATGGTAATACAAATAATACCATGTTTGTAGTATAACCATAGTAACCACGATTAATCTATAGTTAAACCATGGGATTAAAACCATAGTTTCCGCCAAAAAATAACTACATAAATACATTAATAATAATAATGATAATAATAATAATAATAAAATGTTAGACAACAACAATCATGGTTACTAAAATATTACTACAGTAAAATCATTTTGTCCAAAAATAAATACATAAAATAATAATAATAATAATAATAAATAAAATAATACATAAATAAAAAAGGTTCGCCTACAACAATCATAGTTACTAAAATATTACTAGAGTAAAATCATTGTTTCTGTCCAAAAATATATAAATAAATAAAATAATAATAAATAAATTAAATAATAAATAAATAAATAAAAATGGTTAGACTACAACAATCATGGACACTAAAATATTACTACAGTAAAATCATTGTTTGTCCAAAAATAAATACATAAAATAATTACTACTACTACTAATAATAGTTTCATTATGAATATCATGGGCAAAAAGACTAAATATGAAAAATTATGTCAACACTTCATGCAGAATATAAATATTACATAAATATAAAATGAGCTAATGAATAATAATAATAATAATAACTTTTGGCTTTCATCATATTTTTTTGCTACAGATTGCTTGTATTACGAGTGATTATCATTGTGCAATACAGTTGGCAGATGACATTTTTAATTGTTTTAATAATAAGCTCCTCTTCATTTGGGGGGGGTCGTCCCGTTCTGTGGAGATGTTTTCCAGGGGGTTTCCTGGGTCAAAAACGATTGAGTAGCGTGAGAGATCTGCAAAGAAAAATAAAAGGTTGTCCCATAATTCAATGGGGCAGCAATGTGTCATGGTTATGGAGTTTGGCCACCACACACAGTTCTGTGTCAAGAGATTTGTAGGACGGACAAATAAACAACCGTTTTGTTTAGGCTTCTGGACATAAACAGGAAAAGCCCTCATCGTGATGGGATGCAGGAATGAGTTTATTATCAAGAGACATTCGTGGGATTATATCTAAATAGATTTATGCTACATATTGTATCCATGACCTCTGTACATTTCTCATTAGTGATTGGGAGAAATGGAAACCAATTTTTCCTGTTTTACTGACCAATATTGTGTCCTAGAGGTCGACCGATATATCAGATTTACCGATTAATCGGGGCCGATAGTTTCCAATAGTTATTTTTGGACTAATTTCAATATAACGGCACCCTTTAGAAGTTAAATCAAAAACAATCGGTGACTCCTTCTGGAGTTTGTTTGCAATGTGGCTAGGCTAATTATAGAGATGGACGCTTCAAATGAGGGGCGTTCAATATGTTCCAGTCAGGTTATAAACCTGAGTGCTCTGAAGATGTTTTGATGCAAAGCAGATTTATTAGGAAATCAATCATTAATGCCAACCTTTTATGAATGTGTTTTTGCTTTTGTTCATCTGCTCAGAAGACCATGCTCTGGCACAGCACATTGCGTCAATGTACACACATGGGAACATTTCCAATGTTTTTTGCCTTTAAAGTCTCCCAAACTTTAAAATGAACTTCTATCCAAAGCTTCCTAATGACGTAGTTATGTACATGGTAAGAGCATGGTAAAATATAGACATCTGATATATACACTCACCTAAAGGATTATTAGGAACACCTGTTCAATTTCTCATTAATGCAATTATCTAATCAACCAATCACATGGCAGTTGCTTCAATGCATTTAGGGGTGTGGTCCTGGTCAAGACAATCTCCTGAACTCCAAACTGAATGTCAGAATGGGAAAGAAAGGTGATTTAAGCAATTTTGAGCGTGGCATGGTTGTTGGTGCCAGACGGGCCGGTCTGAGTATTTCACAATCTGCTCAGTTACTGGGATTTTCACACACAACCATTTCTAGGGTTTACAAAGAATGGTGTGAAAAGGGAAAAACATCCAGTATGCGGCAGTCCTGTGGGCGAAAATGCCTTGTTGATGCTAGAGGTCAGAGGAGAATGGGCCGACTGATTCAAGCTGATAGAAGAGCAACTTTGACTGAAATAACCACTCGTTACAACCGAGGTATGCAGCAAAGCATTTGTGAAGCCACAACATGCACAACCTTGAGGCGGATGGGCTACAACAGCAGAAGACCCCACTGGGTACCACTCATCTCCACTACAAATAGGAAAAAGAGGCTACAATTTGCAAGAGCGCACCAAAATTGGACAGTTGAAGACTGGAAAAATGTTGCCTGGTCTGATGAGTCTCGATTTCTGTTGAGACATTCAGATGGTAGAGTCAGAATTTGGCGTAAACAGAATGAGAACATGGATCCATCATGCCTTGTTACCACTGTGCAGGCTGGTGGTGGTGGTGTAATGGTGTGGGGGATGTTTTCTTGGCACACTTTAGGCCCCTTAGTGCCAATTGGGCATCGTTTAAATGCCACGGCCTACCTGAGCATTGTTTCTGACCATGTCCATCCCTTTATGGCCACCATGTACCCATCCTCTGATGGCTACTTCCAGCAGGATAATGCACCATGTCACAAAGCTCGAATCATTTCAAATTGGTTTCTTGAACATGACAATGAGTTCACTGTACTAAAATGGCCCCCACAGTCACCAGATCTCAACCCAATAGAGCATCTTTGGGATGTGGTGGAACGGAAGCTTCGTGCCCTGGATGTGCATCCCACAAATCTCCATCAACTGCAAGATGCTATCCTATCAATATGGGCCAACATTTCTAAAGAATGCTTTCAGCACCTTGTTGAATCAATGCCACGTAGAATTAAGGCAGTTCTGAAGGCGAAAGGGGGTCAAACACAGTATTAGTATGGTGTTCCTAATAATCCTTTAGGTGAGTGTACATTTGATATTCATGATTATTGTTATATAATATACAACCGTTAGTTCCGGTCCTCGAATCTGATTGGACGAGAGACGTTCCATGAGCACTCGGACGCTTCACTGTGTGTGTGTGTGTGTGTGTGTGTGTGTGTGTGTGTCTCACTCCGCTTGTGTTCCTGCTGTTCTGAACTGAAGTGTAATGGTGTGTTCACATACATACATACCTCTTACTGGAGTTTCCACATTGGATACACACTGTTTAAAATGGTGGAGGACATTACGGTTTCTATAGTGATCGACTCTTGCGCAGCGGCTACCGCGAAATAGAGAGAATTACCCCCACATGAACGACAACTTTTCCACTGAGAAAGCTGATTTTCAGAAAGCTGACAGCATCTCTGCTTGGGAGTGGCAACATCACACGTTCCATATCACACACTCTCTCTTTCTCTGCTCTCTCACACACACACACTCTCACTCACACACACACACACACTCTCACTTTCATACACACACACCTCTCTCTCTGTCTCTCTCTCTGCTCTCTCACAGACACACTCTCTCTCTTGCTTGCTCACTCACGCTCTGTCTCTCTATGCTCTCACACACACACACACACACACACACACACACACACACACACACACACACTCTCACTCACTTTCATACACACACATCTGTCTCTCTCTGCTCTCTCACACACACACACACACACACTCACTCACACACTCTCTCACAGACACACTCTCTCTCTTGCTGGCTCACGCTCTGTCTCTCTATGCTCACACACACACACACACACACACACACACACACACACACACACACTCACTCACACACTCTCTCACAGACACACTCTCTCTCTTGCTGGCTCACGCTCTGTCTCTCTATGCTCTCTCTCACACACACACACACTCGCTCACTCTCTCTCTCGCTCTCACACACACACACACACACACACACACACACACACACATCCTTGTTTATCCTATAACTTGTTAGAAACAGCACAAGCCGTGATACTATTTCTGAAGTGAAGGCTTGGACGCATCATTTGTTTTGAACCAGCAACGGCAGATTCTGATCCGCCGCGTAATAAAGTAGTTTCATGCACAGATGCGTTTTTATGACCGTACTCTGTTTTTCCTCATTTTTTTAATGTACTTGTTCATTGAACTGTTGTATATAAGCAATATCACACACACAATCGTGCTATATGACCCTATATCAGCACTGCTGTAATTACCTATGACACTCGACCTGCGTCTGAATCACAGCAGTGCTGATATAGGGCAATATCGCACTCTTGCTTAAATATAATGTGTATATGTAAGGGCACATGCAGTATAATGTATACAATGCCATTCTAAAATGACCTTTTAAAAAGATAAGACTTGAGTTGATTTTATTTCTATCCATTTTTCTCTCCCTGCCTTGTACATCATCATAGATTTAAGTGACATTAAAATGAACTAATAAATATTGTCAGTAGTGATGAAGCATACAGGTGCTATTAGGCTCTAGAAAGCAGTGTTGTATGTTACTGCTAAACACATTTGACCTGTAATATTTTAACTAATATTTCCATTAATGTGGCATGACAAAGGCTTTGAAGAAAGGTACTAGTGTGGGAGAAATGTATAAAGTATTGCCATTGAAAGTTCGGCACTATATACGGTGAGTGAAAAGGTTTCATTCATATTATACATTTGAAAAATCATCCATCGGCCTGTTTTCCCACCTCAGTAATCGGTATCGCAAAAACCCCCCCATCGGTTAAACTGGTACGATTGTCAGTTTATCACTGCATCAGGGCCTTTGTTGTTAGTTCTCCAAACTAGTAGAAAGATTTATAGTCAGATTCAGTGTCATCTTGCCATTTAGATTTTCTCCCCAATGCGCTCCAAGTCCTCGTGGTGGCGCAGTGACTCGCCTCAATCCGGGTGGCGCAGTGACTCGCCCTCAATCCGGGTGGCGGACTGACTCGCCCTCAATCCGGGTGGCGCTGTGGCTCGCCCTCAATCCGGGTGGCGCTGTGGCTCGCCCTCAATCGGGGTGGCGCTGTGGCTCGCCCTCAATCCGGGTGGCGCAGTGACTCGCCCTCAATCCGGGTGGCGCAGTGACTCGCCCTCAATCCGGGTGGCGCTGTGACTCGCCCTCAATCCGGGTGGCGCTGTGACTCGCCCTCAATCGGGGTGGCGTACTGACTCGCCTCAATCCGGGTGGCGTCTGAGACTGTCAAAACGACTTTATTGTTGCTCAACTATATAAACAAGTGCAACAGTGGGTGAAAGTTTTAGGTGCAGTTCTGAGCAACAGTCATGACAGTGATGAGATACACAACACAATTTACATATCTAATGTACAATTCAGGCTGTCGGTTGGTAGTCAGCTGCCAGTGTGTTGTTAAGAGAGAATATAAGTTATGACAGTCAAGTGTGAGATTAATAAAGTGCAGTGCTGATGTATATTGATCGTGACAGATCAAGAGTTCAAAAGTCTGATTGCTTGGGGGAAGAAGCTGTCATGTAGTCGGCTGGCGCGGGTCCTGATGCTGCGATGCCACCTGCCTGATGGTAGCAGTGAGAGCAGACCATGGCTCGGGTGGCTGGAGTCTCTTTATTCCAATTGGTAGAGCAGGTTGGCCACTAATCGCAGGGTTGGCACACGACTCCACATGCCGAAGTGTCCTTGGGCAAGACACTGAACCCCAAGTTGCTCCCAATGGCAGGCTAGCGCCATGCATGGCAACTCTGCCATCATTGGTGTGTGAATGGGTGATTGGGACACAGTGTCATGAGACACACTATAATTCACTCTTTAACTCTTGTTCAGGTATTTCAGTATTTGCAGATCATTTAATAATGTTTCTATTGGTCATATAGATCTGTCCTCCTGTACATGCCGCCAATACACTTGACATTTTTAAGCCTATGATCCATAAATAGGGAACTACGCAGCAGCACAGCAGAATGTGTATATATAATCATATTTACAGAAGTGAAAATGCTGGAAAAGACTTTAAATGGCTTTACATAGACTTGTCCTTTGCAGAAAAGAAGAAATGTGACATTAACTGTCATTGTGCAAGAACATATATTCTTATAAAGGTCATCTGAAGTGCTCCACACGCTGTCAAATCTTTATAGTCATATGTTTGGGAATCCATGGTCGCCTAAATCATCTCAGGATCATAAATGCATGGATGTGATTATAAGACTGTCTATAAGTCCTGGGATTATCTCTTATACAAGCGTACAGTCCACCTGCACCATATTCCGTCATGGCTGCCCATCATAATGCAGATTGTGAGGAGTTTAATCATTCTGATTCCTCTGAATGATCCCAGTTCTTTCACAGCTACATTTAATAATTATTTTAGTGCTTTTAATGGAGAAATATTAAGAAATAAGATATGCTGAAAAATTATTCGGTAAAAAGCCCGTCTATAATGGGGGTTTTGAACTTAAAAAAATTGTAAAATAAGGTCTGTGGTAAACATTGCTTGACGACACGTGGATGTTTTGTTCTACAACATATATGCACACTTTCACACCTCAAACGTGAATTTTGAAGCCGTATTGAATTACATACTTTTTTAAAAATGGCTGAACCACAGGTCGAACGAGCTGGAGTTAGGGCTGCACAATTAATCAAAATGAAATCGAAACCGCGATATGACCATTTGCGATTATTAAATTGCAAAGGCTCCCTTCAATGTTTATTTGCGCTGTTATATATTAAATTAGAGCTTTGTTACGGTGTCTTCAGAGCGGTTCTGTGCTCCATAACTCCTCTCATGCTAACCGTGCGTTCAGACCAGAGGCGGCACGAGCGTCAAAATTCGCTCTGGCTGCCCTGCCAACAACGCTATTGAAGATTCGTGGACGCTCTGATGTATTTGAAATAGGCGGCAATGTTCGTTGAGTGCTTGGTTTTGAGAACTATATTTAAAGGGGCCACAAAACATCCAAACATGTCGCCCGGTATCTTTATTGTCGACATATCACAAGTAGCGTATATCCTCATGAAATATTGTAATATATTATTATATAAACTATAATATCCACTTCATCAACTCACCTGGCACACCAACAATTTCAGACACTTTTGTCCACGAATCGTTTTTTAAATTTTATTTACATCCCTGTAAGCAAACGGGACAGATCAAATATTACGGGAAACCCGCCACGGCAATAACGAGTTTCTCCTCCATTTTGTCTTCGGAACTATTGTTTGGTGGGAACCAAAGTTTACACGGTTGTGTTCTGTAGACTTCACTAGAGCGGAGCACTGCTATATTCCAATAGGTTGCCGCCGAACCGCGTCACAGCTCATTAACATAATGTTTCCCGCACTTGAACTTTAACTGACGCCCACAACGCCCAAGACTCGCCGCCGAGAGACGCTGGCTGTCATAGAAAATGAATGACTTCCGGTCGATTTGACACTCTCGACACCTCTGGTCTGAACCATAGACTGTAAAAAAAGATGGACGACGCCCCTTCGCTCTTTTCCATCGGAGAGAACTGAAGCCGCCAGTGTCCCGATATGGCGCTGACATCTTGGAACTTGAGTCTGCGCACTTGCGTTTTCGGGACCAGTCATGCGCAGTAGTGAGCAGGAAGTAAAGCCGCGAAAACAAGGCCCCGCCCTCACTCTCGCAGAATCAATCGCAAGCACACGCCCCTGCCAGATCGGTTAGCACATTCTACTGCAGAACAACCCATTATGTCGGTGTGAAATAATTAATTATAGAAATTTAGATATGTAATTTAAAGCTCCAATCTCCTCAATCCTCCGAATATCCCGAAAAAAAGTCCGTTGGTGCTTCAGTGACTACTTCGCTCAGAGAACCTGTCAATCACAGCTGTCAATCATGACGTAACAGCACCGTTTTTATAGCATCAAATAACTAACTAAAAACAAACTTATTTTAAAAACAAACACTTGAAATTACATCAGCGTGATAAAAACTACAGTAAATGACAGAAACTGTCTTTGGAAAAAAGATATGTGAAGTGTAATTTAATTGTTTAGTTGGTCTCACGTCCCGTTGAATAACATGGGGAGGCGGGGTTTATGACCTATACTAGGACCGGCCTCTGGGGGGCGATCGAGACGTTTTGGCTTCACTTTTGAGGGCTTGTGCGGCACGCTTGGTCTGAACACACCATTAGAGTAACAGAAGTGTTACTCAGAGTTCCGTTTGCTGACGTGCGCTAAACGCTTTATTTACACTAAACTGGCGCGTCCTGCGTGAAGCGGTTTTTATTCATATCTGCGGTAGCAGCGTCTCAGTCTGCGCAAGTCACAGGTATCATAATAATAACGCGGAATACAAGATGAGTATAATTCAGACATCTTTATTAAATGATTGCTGAGCAAACAGTATTAACAGGAACACCTGTAGAGTCCAGAAACTTCTCTTCATTCTCCGGTCATTTGTTTACATCTCACGAGAGCGCGTGTCGCACTTATTACACTCCCCGCGGAAACAAGCGAAAGCGGAACTAATATTACCAACATCCAACAAAATGAAAAGGAAGGAACGTACATATAATAAATCTATATCAAATATTGAGTTACTATAATATAATGCATTGCTAAATAAAATATAATGAATAAAAATAATTAAATTAAATGGTGACAAACTGACCAAAATCTTCACTTTAATTTTAATTACACGTTTGACATTAAGCCTCATTCTTTAGGACTGTCTTATATACATACAGTAAAGTATAGTTTGTATAAGCCTACTAGTTTTTAAGGCCTAGAATAAAGAGTTCAGGGATCCAGAGGGGAACAGGGAGATGTAGTTAACAGTGACATTGAGTGAAAGCTTACATATAACCAGTTTTGACAGCTGCTGATGAATGTTAAATGATCCTGATCCTGATCGGAGCATCCCTAATATACAAGTTGACAGTGTTTCAAAAACTAATGATGGTGATTAGTGGGCTGAGGTCCTGTCACAAAATGGACGGTGGATTGTAACATTTGGATATGAAGACTTTGTCTCTCCGTTTATATATTTATTTGTTTGTGGTTGAACTGAACAAAGGTCTCATTTTGGTTCTTTGTAAGAGGGCTCAAGTGTGAAAACCCCAGCAGCCTTTTTGCAGTTGAACATGTGGAAAACATCACCATCACAATCGCAGTTCAAATCGCAATATGACTTTTTGTCCAAATCGTGCAGCCCTAGCTGGAGTGTTGTTTTCCAACATATGACCTCACTGTCCTCAGAACAGTTCTCCATACACACCCTCACACAGGATAGTTTGATTGCGGTGCACGACTGGAAAATTGCTGTCGTAACCTCGCCGCATTGTTGTCTTTGCCTCTCCAGCTTTCTGCTGCCTGCGCGCTTGTCATTGTCTCTGCAGATTTAATTTTAGCCTTGTTACGTCACACTCACGTACAGACAACCACACAGGCGAGAGTTATCCCTCATACGGTCACCGTCTGCTGCCTGACACATGGAGCTCAATCACAGCAGATGTTGCGATTTAAAGCGTTTAATAATGATACCTGACTCCCAGAACTTATGAGAATCATGAGGAATTTAAAGGGACAGTGCACCTACAAATTAAATCCTCTCATCATTTACTCACCCTCATGTCATCCCAGATGTGTGTGACTTTCTTTTTTCTGCAGAACACAAATTAAGATTTTTAGAAGACTATCTCAGCTCTGTTGTTCCATACAATGCAAGTGAATGGTGACCAGAACTTTGAAGCTCAAAAAAAGCACATAAAAGCAGCATAAAAGTAATCCATACGACTCCAGTGGATTAATGAATGTCTAATAAAGCAAAACGCAAAGTATGTGTAAGAAATTGATCAATATTTAACCCTTATGCGTCAATTTAAATAAGTTACTCGGAGGTCCTTAGAGGACAAAAATTCCCCCAAAATAAGCAAGCTCTCCTTGTTGACCGTTTCAAGATGGTGCCATAATTGGCGTATCCAAAGCAGCCAAATGAGGCATCTATGTATGTATATCTATGTTACCCTGTTGTGTTTCACACGTCAGTTCTCGCGTGAACTTGCCAGCTTGCGTCAAAAAAAGTTAATAATTTTGATCTATTTCTTACACTAGTTCATGTTTTGCTTGAGAAAACACCGATTAATCCACTGGGGTCGTATGGATTACTTTTATGCTGCCTTTGTGTGCTTTTTGGAGCTTCAAAGTTCTGGTCACCATTCACTTGCATTGTATGGACCAACAGAGCTGAGATACTTTTTTAAAAAGTACCTATTTTTTAAAATTATTATCATGTTAGCATGTTAGCACGGTTGTAATAAGATTTATGCATAGGATAAGGACCGCTAACAAACTCAATCGCATGTCAAAAGTGATTGGAGTTCTTACAAGGGCTGTTTCAAAGTGGCACAGTGAAATCAGGAAAGTGTTTGGTGCCTCTCGTTAGCCGACCGAAGGCTTTTAGTGGGAACGTAGCTCTGCAGAAATGATTTTGGGTATGCTGGAGTAGTCCCAGTGACTCTTCTGTATGCAGCATCAGAGCCTTGAATTTAATACGTGCATCAACCGGCAGCCAGTGGAGAGAGACGAGGAGGGGTGTAACATGTGCTCTCTTTGGTTCATTAAAGACCAGACGTGCTGCTGCATTCTGGGTAATTTGCAGAGGACTAATAGCACATGCAGGGAGTTCTGCAATGAGAGCGTAACAGTAGTTCAGTCTAGAGATGACAAGTGACTGAACAAGCAGTTGCTCCTCTGAAAGTTCACACTTCCTGATTTCGTTCCACCAGATAAAAAAACAAAGTAAGGTCCTCTTTCCCTCCAGTGCAGCATTGTTGATCTGAATCTCAGCAGGTTTATAAGAACAGCAATCCTTACTCCAACAGCTGTGGATGCACGCGACACACCTACTGCAAATGAACACTGAAGACACAGTTATGCAACTCGCAACTTTCAATTAGGTACATTTAGGAAAATATACATTTTACTAATTATATTTTATTACTTTTTCATCATTTTGGCTTTTTAAAAATGAACAACTATGTGTTCAATCAATAAATTATTATATAGGTTATTATATTTGAAATATTGATCTGTTGAGCACGTGCTAAAAACTGGTACTGTCTCTTTAAGAAAACCGGCATTTCTGTAAACGCCATCTTTGAACACTTCACGACTCAATTACACACTGAGTGAAATCTGAACCAAATATATACCACTAATATTGAATATAAGTGTATAGTTTTTCTCACATTCATGTAAAATGATTCATTTATGTGTTTTATGCATAAACCGATTTGCAATTCTCAGGTCGGCCTACTTTTTATATTCTTTTACGTTTGATCCGTTTTAAGGGTGTTTTGTAGATCTATAAATTATGTTTTTTATGAAGTTCATATAATATCAGCAGGACTCGGATTGTGATTTTGAGTGCTAAACTCTGGCGACCGCCGAGCACTTTAGCACTGATTGGACTCTTAAGTGGCGTTCGTGAAGAATGTGTTCTTGCATTGAACTCATCCAGTCCTTCCACAAAGATCTGAACTGCTTCCTTGAACGTTCTGGCCCCATAATTTTTAACAGCTTGCCAAAACGTATTTCGCAATATGCTCAGAACAGCATGAATTGGTTTTAGCATGAAAACAGATGTTTAAACCAGATAAACATAACACGGCGACAGCTTTGGCGTGCTGCCTGAATGTTTACGTCCTCTCTGTTGGATCGTTTCGGGGGTGTTTCTTTATGGTTATTGTTCTCTCAGCTGTGATATGGAGGTGATGGGTTTGATGGCCGATTCAGCAGCAGGGATAACTGCTCCTATTACTCGGGAATGTTTTGTGTTTAGGCCGGTTGCTCTCGGGATCCCTCCGGCGATAATAACTTACAGTAAATAATGCTCAGTGAGTGTCGTACAGCGTGTAACAGTTGTTGAAGTCATTAAACGCTGGTGCAGATGAAATGAAAGCAGGCAGGGGAGGCGTAGAGTTTCGTCTCTGTCTTTGTCCGCCGTTTAAACCGGTTTTGTGTACTTGGCGCAGGTGAACAGCATTGACTCATTCTACCCTAGACCAAGAATAGCCACACTGACTGCTATTGTTCTGAGAAATCGGATCACACAGGCTTGTATTGTGTGCTTATACCATCTAACCAATTATGTCAACTACCTTTTTATTATTGTGTCAGAACAGCTTTTATTCAGTCCGACTTGACAAACATCTGACCGGTATGATTTTAATGGGACTAACCCACTTAATGTGACATTTTAAAATGAAATTGGTCATTTTCATTTAATTGTTTGCCTTCAACATTGTTTTTCCCTACTGTACACAACCACAACAGTTCTGCGAATCAGTTTTGGGTCATTAGTCAACCTGTCAATCAAAGGAATATTCCGGGTTCAATACAAGTCGAGCTCAGTCGATGGCATAATGTTGATTCGTTCCTCCTTTTCTTTAAAGTGCACCTATTATAGTTTTTAAAACGTGCCTAATTTTGTTTTAAATATCTCGTACAATAGATTTACATGCATCCAAGGTCAAAAAACACTTTAATTTGCTCATAATTTAAATTGCAGCATTGCCTTTATTCCCCAGTGTCAAAAACAACTCATTCAGTGATCCGTTCTAAACTCCTCCTTTCAGAGAGCATACTCTGCTCTGATTGGTCTGTTCTAAAGCATTCATTCTAAACTCCTCCTTTCAGAGAGCATACTCTGCTCTGATTGGTCTGTTCTAAAGCATTCATTCTAAACTCCTCCTTTCAGAGAGCAAACTCTGCTCTGATTGGTCTGTTCTAAAGCATTCATTCTAAACTCCTCCTTTCAGAGAGCATACTCTGCTCTGATTGGTCTGTTCTAAAGCGTTCATTCTAAACTCCTCCTTTCAGAGAGCATACTCTGCTCTGATTGGTCTGTTCTAAAGCGTTCATTCTAAACTCCTCCTTTCAGAGAGCATACTCTGCTCTGATTGGTCTGTTCTAAAGCGTTCATTCTAAACTCCTCCTTTCAGAGAGCAAACTCTGCTCTGATTGGTCTGTTCTAAAGCATTCATTCTAAACTCCTCCTTTCAGAGAGCATACTCTGCTCTGATTGGTCTGTTCTAAAGCGTTCATTCTAAACTCCTCCTTTCAGAGAGCAAACTCTGCTCTGATTGGTCCGTTTTAAAGCGTTCATTCTAAACTCATCCTTTCAGAGAGCCTGCTCTGCTCTGATTGGTCCGTTAAAAAGCATTCATTCTAAACTCCTCCTTTCAGAGAGCATACTCTGCTCTGATTGGTCCGTTAAAAAGCGTTCATTCTAAACTCCTCCTTTCAGAGAGCAAACTCTACTCTGATTGGTCCGTTCTAAAGCATTCATTCTAAACTCCTCCTTTCAGAGAGCCTACTCTGCTCTGATTGGTCCGTTCTAAAGCGTTCATTCTAAACTCCTCCTTTCAGAGAGCAAACTCTGCTCTGATTGGTCCGTTCTAAAGCGTTCATTCTAAACTCCTCCTTTCAGAGAGCCTGCTCTGCTCTGATTGGTCCAAAGCGTTCATTCTAAACTCCGCCTTTCAGAGAGCCTACTCTGCTCTGATTGGTCCGTTCTAAAGCGTTCATTCTAAACTCCTCCTTTCAGAGAGCAAACTCTGCTCTGATTGGTCCGTTCTAAAGCGTTCATTCTAAACTCCTCCTTTCAGAGAGCCTGCTCTGCTCTGATTGGTCCAAAGCGTTCATTCTAAACTCCGCCTTTCAGAGAGCCTACTCTGCTCTGATTGGTCCGTTCTAAAGCGTTCATTCTAAACTCCTCCTTTCAGAGAGCCTGCTCTGCTCTGATTGGTCCAAAGCGTTCATTCTAAACTCCGCCTTTCAGAGAGCAAACTCTACTCTGATTGGTCCGTTCTAAAGCGTTCATTCTAAACTCCTCCTTTCAGAGAGCCTACTCTGCTCTGATTGGTCCGTTCTAAAGCGTTCATTCTAAACTCCTCCTTTCAGAGAGCAAACTCTACTCTGATTGGTCCGTTCTAAAGCGTTCATTCTAAACTCCTCCTTTCAGAGAGCCTACTCTACTCTGATTGGTCCAAAGCGTTCATTCTAAACTCCGCCTTTCAGAGAGCCTACTCTGCTCTGATTGGTCCGTTCTAAAGCGTTCATTCTAAACTCCGCCTTTCAGAGAGCCTACTCTACTCTGATTGGTCCGTTCTAAAGCGTTCATTCTAAACTCCTCCTTTCAGAGAGCCTACTCTACTCTGATTGGTCCGTTCTAAAGCGTTCATTCTAAACTCCTCCTTTCAGAGAGCAAACTCTGCTCTGATTGGTCCGTTCTAAAGCGTTCATTCTAAACTCCTCCTTTCAGAGAGCCTGCTCTGCTCTGATTGGTCCAAAGCGTTCATTCTAAACTCCGCCTTTCAGAGAGCCTACTCTGCTCTGATTGGTCCGTTCTAAAGCGTTCATTCTAAACTCCGCCTTTCAGAGAGCCTACTCTACTCTGATTGGTCCGTTCTAAAGCGTTCATTCTAAACTCCTCCTTTCAGAGAGCCTACTCTACTCTGATTGGTCCGTTCTAAAGCGTTCATTCTAAACTCCTCCTTTCAGAGAGCAAACTCTGCTCTGATTGGTCCGTTCTAAAGCGTTCATTCTAAACTCCGCCTTTCAGAGAGCCTGCTCTGCTCTGATTGGTCCGTTCTAAAGCGTTCATTCTAAACTCCTCCTTTCAGAGAGCCTGCTCTGCTCTGATTGGTCCAAAGCGTTCATTCTAAACTCCGCCTTTCAGAGAGCCTACTCTGCTCTGATTGGTCCGTTCTAAAGCGTTCATTCTAAACTCCGCCTTTCAGAGAGCCTGCTCTGCTCTGATTGGTCCATTCTAAAGCATTCATTCTAAACTCCTCCTTTCAGAGAGCATACTCTGCTCTGATTGGTCCATTCTAAAGCATTCATTCTAAACTCCTCCTTTCAGAGAGCATACTCTGCTCTGATTGGTCCGTTCTAAAGCATTCATTCTAAACTCCTGCTTTCAGAGAGCCTGCTCTGCTCTGATTGGTCCAAAGCATTCATTCTAAACTCCTCCTTTCAGAGAGCATACTCTGCTCTGATTGGTCCGTTCTAAAGCGTTCATTCTAAACTCCTCCTTTCAGAGAGCAAACTCTGCTCTGATTGGTCCGTTCTAAAGCGTTCATTCTAAACTCCTCCTTTCAGAGAGCCTGCTCTGCTCTGATTGGTCCAAAGCGTTCATTCTAAACTCCGCCTTTCAGAGAGCCTACTCTGCTCTGATTGGTCCATTCTAAAGCGTTCATTCTAAACTCCGCCTTTCAGAGAGCCTGCTCTGCTCTGATTGGTCCATTCTAAAGCATTCATTCTAAACTCCTGCTTTCAGAGAGCATACTCTGCTCTGATTGGTCCATTCTAAAGCATTCATGTTCAGAATCGGTTCTTTCGGGAGTCAATAACTTTGAATACATTTTTGAGACTTTGAAGACTTGTACATGCACAAACAGCTATATAACACACTTCATGAAAGGTCATATTTGAAAAACCATAATAGGTGCTCTTTAAAGAAAGCACAAATGTGTGTTCCAGTGAGACACTTCCAATGCAAGTCAATGGGGTTTAATCAGTCACCATTAACACTCACTGAGTACAGACACAAGACATGAACAACATGTGTGTTAGTGTGAGTCTACTGTCATAAAATCACTTACTAACCGCATTTGTGTGAAGTTATAATCCATTTTTTACTTCGTTGCCATGACGATGTAACACCGTAAACCCTAAAACTACCATAAAAAAGCGCTTTTATAAAATTATAAGCTTCATTTCTGCCTTTTTAACCCTCGCACAAGTTTTGATTTAGCGCAACAGAAATCTGCCCTGAAGCCGTTTCCATTCAGAAATGTGTTTATCACTAATTCACCTCCCAGATGTCCCTAATTTTATTTATTATCTTGAAGTCTTGGTAAAATGGGGATTTTATTGAGACAATTCATTGTAATTATTCAGTTTATTGTCATTTTAATTAACTAATAAAAGCATCAGAAGAGGAATTGCAATCAAAGGGAGCAGTTGCCCTTCTGATGGGACTGTAATATCGGTCCTGATGTTGCACCTATCACTGGTTGCCATCGGTTACGACCCGAAAGCGAATGGTCATGACCCTGTTCAAGCTGGTAAACTGCACCAATTAGTGGGGTAAACTTTCTTTCTTGGTATAAGGATCATCATCGATGTGTATATGATGTGTGCACAGACATTGACTTCGTTTGGTAATTTGTATTTTTTTAATTTAATGCTTTTTTCATTTGGTAATTTATAATTTTTTTTAATTTAATGCTTTTTTTAGTTTGGTAATTTAAATTTTTTTAATTTAATGCTTTTTTTTTTGTTTGGTCATTTGTATTTTTTTAATTTAATGTTTTTTTTTTTTTGTTTGGTAATTTATTTAATTTAATAAAGAGAATTTGCCGGCATTTTTTCAAAAGTAAAGCTAAACAATAATTTAATAGAATTTGGCTGTAAGTGTCCAGTACTGTGTATTTATTCTTAATTTAAAACATCTTTGTGCGCAGAAATTAAATGTTTTTATACTGTGGGATAATTCTGTGACTGCCGTCTATTATTCTGAATGGTGTGTAAAAGCAACTTTAATAAATAAACGTATGATTACAGCGATTATATTAATCACAAACAGCGGCCGTTCATTTGTTCTCCTTGTACTTATCGATGTCCGGTGCATGATACGAGATATTAGTGTTGCACTCCTGGAAGTGTCCCGTTTGCAGATCGACTCTATATGCCGTAAAGATCAACCCATAATCACAGACAATAAATGGGCTTTCAATACTGTCGTCATGGTAACAGGCTAACGATTGGGGCAAACTCTGTCATGTGACACTACATTTTTGCGTTAATGCCAATTTTATCGACAGAGTGTTTCCAAACATGTTTTTCTCAACATTTGATGTATCAACAGAGTTTATGCGCTTGAGTTAAATGCCAAAATATTTTGTTGACATTTGTGACATTTTAGCGATTATGTGCTTTTCCATCAGCTTTATTTTGATGCGCTAAAACGTTTTAATCCTTAGTTAGTGATGCCTCCCATTCCTCGAGCTTGAGCGGTCAATCAGTCCAGATCAAAGGGCTCACTGGCGTCTCCAACTGTTTCAGTGATGTCATTTGTTGTGATCTCAATGTGGGCACTCTTGAGCTCGCCATGCGCACGCAAACATATGTGTTTGCCGCTTCTTTAGAGATGTTGATACCAATGCTGTAGATCGGACGCTAACCCATGCATGCAGAGTTTCACAATCGGTGCATCGCTAGCCTCTAGGTCTAAGCGTTCAAGGACCAGAGCTATTTTACTATTTTGATGTACATTAAGAGTTGAAGACTCGAGTAAATCTCCATAAAACAGCACAACAGATATTCTTAATGTGCATTGCGCAATAATGACTTGTTCATTATGTGTGCGGCTCAATAGTCGTTTGATTAGTTGTTAGCGATGTCACACACTGTCATTCACAGCCTCTCTCCTTTAATAGCTCATTTATGCAAAACACCCTCAATGCATGTCACCGCAAAATTCAAGGTCATCACGAGTCGAGGCTGGCATAAGTACAGCTGCCAGTGAATCATATCATTCAGTGTCCATTCAGACTCCAGGGAAGAATGACTCCATGTCATAGTTGCCACATTATTCCCGAACACTTCAGCTGACCTGACCCCACTCGCTTTCAGATTTACAAACCGTCTTGCTCTCTGACTCGCTCTCTTTAATTATGGCTTTCGTATGCAAAGTGGCATACAGTACCCAGGGTTATTCCTGGCTCTAAATGAGGAGGTGGCGGCACCATACTGATCAAGTGCCGGTAAAGACACGGAAATGTTGGCTTTGCATTCATACACTCGTAATGACCTGACAACTGAATACTGGTGTTAATTCTGTCAGATGTTTTTTAATTTAGCCGTAGTCCTGTGTCAAATGTCCTTTTTTAGTTATCATATTTAGTCCTATTTTTTAATTTTTTTAGTCACGTTTTAGTTGACACAGTCTGGGCATTTTGATGTAAATTTAATTATATACACACACACACTCACACACTGTACACACACACACACACACACGCACTCACACACTGTATACACACACTGTATACACACACATACACACACACACACTGTACACACTCACTGTACACACTCACACTGTATACACACATACACACTCACACACTGTATACACACATTCACACACTCACACACTGTATACACACATTCACACACTGTATACACACATTCACACACTGTACACACACACATACACACACTGTATACACACACACTGTATACACATTCACACACTGTACACACACATACACACTCACACACTGTACACACACACACACACACACGCACTCACACACTGTATACACACACTGTATACACACACATACACACACACACTGTACACACTCACTGTACACACTCACACTGTATACACACATACACACTCACACACTGTATACACACATTCACACACTCACACACTGTATACACACATTCACACACTGTACACACACACATACACACACTGTATACACACACACTGTATACACATTCACACACTGTACACACACATACACACTCACACACTGTATACACACATTCACACACTCACACACTGTATACACACATTCACACACTGTATACACACATTCACACACTGTACACACACACATACACACACTGTATACACACACACTGTATACACATTCACACACTGTACACACACATACACACTCACACACTGTACACACACACACACACACACGCACTCACACACTGTATACACACACTGTATACACACACATACACACACACACTGTACACACTCACTGTACACACTCACACTGTATACACACATACACACTCACACACTGTATACACACATTCACACACTCACACACTGTATACACACATTCACACACTGTACACACACACATACACACACTGTATACACACACACTGTATACACATTCACACACTGTACACACACATACACACTCACACACTGTATACACACACTGTATACACATTCACACACTGTACACACACACACTGTACACACACACTGTATACACACACTGTACACACTCACACACTGTATACACACATTCACACACACACACTCACACACTGTATACACACATTCACACACTGTACACACACATTCACACACATACACACTCACACACTGTACACACACATACACACACACACACTCACACACTGTACACACACACACACACACACTGTACACACTCACACTGTATACACACACTCACACACTGTATACACACACTGTATACACACACTGTATACACACATATACACACACACACACACACACACACACTGTACACACTCACTGTACACACTCACACTGTATACACACATACACACTCACACACTATACACACACTGTATACACACATTCACACACTCACACACTGTATACACACATTCACACACACACACACACTGTATACACACATTCACACACTGTATACACACATTCACACACTGTACACACACATACACACACTGTATACACACACACTGTATACACATTCACACACTGTACACACACATACACACTCACACACTGTATACACACACTGTATACACATTCACACACTGTACACACACACACACTGTACACACACACTCACACACTGTGTACACACACACTGTACACACACACTGTATACACACACTGTACACACTCACACACTGTATACACACATTCACACACACACTCACACACTGTATACACACATTCACACACTGTACACACACATTCACACACATACACACTCACACACTGTATACACATACACACACACACACTCACACACTGTATACACACACACACACACACTGTACACACACACTGTATACACACATTCACACACATATACACACACACTATACACACACTGTATACACACATTCACACACTCACACTGTATACACACATTCACACACTGTATACACACATTCACACACTGTACACACACACATACACACACTGTATACACACACTGTATACACATTCACACACTGTACACACAGACTGTACACACATACACACACATACACACACTGTATACACATTCACACACTGTACACACACACTGTACACACACACACACATACACACACTGTACACACACATACACACTCACACACTGTATACACACACTGTATACACATTCACACACTGTACACACACACACTGTACACATACACACACACATACACACACTGTATACACATTCACACACTGTACACACACACTGTACACACACATACGCACACTGTATACACACACTGTATACACATTCACACACTGTGTACACACACTGTACACACACATACACACTCACACACTGTATACACACACTGTATACACATTCACACACTGTACACTCACACACTGTACACACACACTCACACACTGTGTACACACACACTGTACACACACACACACACACACACTGTATACACACACTGTACACACTCGCACACTGTATACACACATTCACACACACTGTATACACACACTGTACACACTCACACACTGTATACACACATTCACACACACACACACTGTATACACACACTGTACACACTCACACTGTACACACACTCACACACTGTATACACACTGTATACACACATTCACACGCTGTACACACACACATTCACACACATACACACTCACACACACTGTATACACACACTGTATACACTCACACACTGTATACACACTGTACATACACACACTGTATACACACACACACACACACTGTACACACACACACACACATACTCACACACTGTACACACACTCACACACACACACACATTCAGTTGTGACCTCAACCTGGCAACCAGAACCCAGCTGCGCTGTTGATATCTGCGCAGGTAGACGTGGGACGTTGGATCAAGCATCACTGGTAGATGGGAGGAGAAGACTTCGGTAGTGCTCCGGCGAAATAATTTCATATCTCGAAGAAATATCGACAATGGCCTTTTGAAAAGTGTGATTTTAATATCGGACACTTTGGAAAAAATGACGTTACTCAGCACGTTAAATCACAACGGCACAATTTGTATGTATTTAGGCTGCCTCATGTTACGTGACTAATCAACAATGGAATTTTTGTTTTATTATTATAGCCGAGATTTGCAGTTACATGACAATTCACCGAGCGCATCGCTTGTTAGTGTTTTCCATGAAGGCACCCGGCAGAATTTTGTGGATTGACGGAGGCGGCCGCCTAGTAGTTTCCATGTAGGAAAAACCCTGGTACATTCAGCCTGCTCTCTTGACAGTTACGTGAGTGCGGCAACATTTTTGTGAAATGATATTACGTGGTTCCTTGCATGTTTCGCAGCAGTTCTAAGGTGAAATGTCCACTGTGTGGCGCTAAAAGCGAGTGAAATGTTCTCCCAAGCAGACAGTGTTTTTAAATGTTAATGCTGTATTGAGTTTTAAATCACCCTACTAGGGCTGGGCATCCATGTACATTTTTCGATATCGATTCAGATGTGTATATTTACGTTATATTGTCGCTTTTGCTTCTATATGAAAGTTTTAGTCACGTAGTGCAAATGCGAGTGATTTCCTCTCGTTGTAGCCCAGCTCGCTACCCTAATCCTTAAACCTAAATCTAACCGATAGTGTCATAAAAAGCAAATGTGATCTGATATACAAACCAGGTCATTTTGTGGTCTGACACATTTTGATCACACTCGTAAAAGCTTGCAAATGTAGTTAAAACAGGTCATGCGCTAGTAAAAGTGTTTATATGTCACAAGATAGCATTGCATGAGGAACAGGGCAAAATTAAGCGTTTATGAACTGACAATCTGCCGTTTTATGAGTTTACAAGTGTGTGCGCGAGTAGGAATACTCCTACTTACCGAGAGATTAACATGAACACACATGCACACACTTCCACGTCTTAAGCTCTTTATCGCGCTCCTGTGTCTGTCCCAGAGAGACACGCTTTAAAGTTTTCCAGGCAATGTCATGGAAGGAACGCAGCCGTTGAGTGTCTCATGATTAATTATAAAATTAACACTTATGCATGGATTAAGACTACTCATTTGATAAGATACAGGTTTCCAAAAATAGGAATTACTATAATAAATATTATAACTGTTACCTTGAAATACTCATACATGATGTAACACACACACACACACACACACACTCACTCACTCACTCACTCACTCACACACACACACACAATCAGCTTAACCTCTAGTGTGCTGTCTGTCTGCACTGGTCTCAGAACAGTTATAGGAGAGATATAGGATGCTCCCTTGCTCCCTATTTAGTGCATGACTTAACCTCCAGTGTGCTGTCTGCACTGGTCTCAGAACAGTTATAGGAGAGCTATAGGATGCCCCCTTGCTCCCTATTTAGTGCATGACTTAACCTCCAGTGTGCTGTCTGCACTGGTCTCAGAACAGTTATAGGAGAGCTATAGGATGCCCCCTTGCTCCCTATTTAGTGCATGACTTAACCTCCAGTGTGCTGTCTGTCTGCACTGGTCTCAGAACAGTTATAGGAGAGATATAGGATGCTCCCTTGCTCCCTATTTAGAACATGACTTAACCTCCAGTGTGCTGTCTGTCTGCACTGGTCTCAGAACAGTTATAGGAGAGCTATAGGATGCTCCCTTGCTCCCTATTTAGTGCATGACTTAACCTCCAGTGTGCTGTCTGTCTGCACTGGTCTCAGAACAGTTATAGGAGAGCTATAGGATGCTCCCTTGCTTCCTATTTAGTGCATGACTTAACCTCCAGTGTGCTGTCTGTCTGCACTGGTCTCAGAACAGTTATTGGAGAGATATAGGATGCTCCCTTGCTCCCTATTTAGTGCATGACTTAACCTCCAGTGTGCTGTCTGTCTGCACTGGTCTCAGAACAGTTATAGGAGAGCTATAGGATGCTCCCTTGCTCCCTATTTAGTGCATGACTTAACCTCCAGTGTGCTGTCTGTCTGCACTGGTCTCAGAACAGTTTGAAATGCATCTTATTTTCATCATAACTCCATATAAAGCTTCTGAAAGACACATTTGTTTCTCATTGTGCTATTGTACACACTAGTGTATGTTGTGTTTATCAGCGTGTCGTTTCATGATAAATCGCTCAAATGTTTAAAGTCGCACATCGGATGAAACTAGAGACTCTAATCTGTTGACTCAAACAGGTTTTAATGTAAAAAAGTTTTTTGGTTTCTTATCAGATGTAGTTTTGTTGCCGTTTCTCCCAAAGACAAACTCCGCTGTGATCAGCGCCATGTTGTGTTTTGTCACAAGTTTAACCCTTTAATGACAGCCTAGAGTCTCCTGAACTGAGATCAGTCGGTTTAAATGAATTAAATATTGCGTTGTGTATAGCGAAGCCAAAGTATAATGTCCTCGCATGTGTGCATTGGGCAGTACGAGGTTAACACGTCAAAAAAAGTGTATTTAATTATAACAATCACCAGAAAAGGAACGTTCGCCAGTCAAACGTTATGTTGCCTATATGTTGAGTTTGAATGTTTTATAAGCCATGCCACCGAATTGGAGACACAATAACTACATTTTAATTTTGCAAAACAATACATAGACACAGTGTATACTTGTCATGCTTGAACGCCTTTACATCCATGTTTTTAAGGTCATTAGATCAAATCAAGTGTTTAAATGTTCTCTCTGTTAGTGTTTAGCATGTATAGAATCAGGCACATTTACACAGTTAAACACACAAACAAATCTTGCACAAAATTGCACACTGAGCTCATGTTTTATTTGCTTTATTCTCCCCTCAGGTTTCAAGTGCCCCGTCTGCTCAAAGTTCATCTCGTCAGATGAAATGGACCTTCATCTCGTCATGTGCTTGACTAAACCTCGAGTGACCTACAATGGTGAGACTGCTTGTGTTGGTGTAGTATACACTACTGCCTTCAAGTGTGCTGCAGCAACAGTGCACAGAAAGTCATTGTGTTTGGATGTAATTCATGTAATTGTCTCAGCCTGCTGTTTTCTCATGGCATGTTACGACCTGGCAGCCACGTTTCACTGCGCTCTGGTTTACAGTTATTCATGGCTGCTCAGAACAAGGTGTTATATGCCATGCGCTCTCTAATATACATTACATACATTACTGGTACTGTGGGTAAACCACGATGTAAAGCTGTCTTTAAACTACAAATGTGGCACAGAAAAAGTGCATTAATACAGACTTAACTAGCCAAAAACAGACTTGTGTGAAAGTATGTACGTATTTTTAAGTCGCCTTTTTACCGTCATATTTGCAACCTGGTCAAAGAATCATGTTACAATAACTGCATTTTTGCTAAATGATATTTATGTGGCCTAGAGGCGCTAAAACAACAATGACTTTTATCCCCTTTCGCTCAAATCACGATTAAAACGGCAGATTATCAGTACGTAAAGACTTACTTTTCACCCTGTTCCTCACACAATGCTCTCTCATGACATGTAAACACAACTACATTCACAAGCTTGTTTAAAGTGGGATTAAATGGTTTGGCCCACAAGACGCGACGCAAGTTGTCCAGCGCAGGAGAGAATTTTATAAGCACTTCAAAGATGAGCAAATTAAGTACATCGTTTATTATGGACCGGTTTCTGCATCAGGTGCATTTTACTGCTATTTTTTCTGTTTTATGATGTATACATTTACATTTACATTTATGCATTCGGCAGGCGCTTTTATCCAAAGCGACTTACAGTGCACTTATTACAGGGACAATCCCCCCGGAGCAACCTGGAGTTAATTGTCTTACTCAAGGACACAATGGTGGTGGCTGTGGGGATCAAACCAGCAACCTCCTGATTAGCAGCCCTGTGCTCTAGCCACCACTTTTAAGAATTGCCACTACGTTTAAGCCACTACATTTAAGAATTGGTCATTCTTAAACGCTCTAGCTAATTTTACTTGGATGAGTCCATCTTGAGCGAGTAGGGGTCCTCCTAACTGGTGCACGCATTTAAAATCTACGTGTATCGATTGCTTATAGAGTTTATATTTAGAAACAAGGCTTGCATAGTAAAATCTCAGTGCCTCTGATACAGAAGCTACACCCCTGTGAGGGGAAATGGAGAGCTCTGACTCGAGATGTTCCTAACGTGTCTGATCGTAATGTGTCAGCAGGTACAAGTCAAAGTGTGATTGTTCAAGCAATTGTTCTCTTCTGTTTCCATTTCCAACACTTTAGTTGTTTAGTTTTCCATTGCGCGCACACACACATATACGCGCACACACACACCTACTTCATCTGAACTTTTGAGGCTCCTGTAAAACTGCACACACTCTACAGATGTGTCTGTTTAGAGTTTTTTGGCTGAGGATGTAAAACGGCCCCCGCCTCATTGACGACAGCAGATCGTTTGTAGCTTCGCTTTATTAAAACAACTGCAGCGTTTACTAAAAAGCAATGGCTCGTGTTGAGTGAGGGTGGCCTGTTTTATGGCAGAATGGAAAAACTCTTAATAACTTAATCCATAAATCTTAATCTGTTCTCGGCTGAAATTGAGGTAAAAGTGTAACTACGTTGCGGGGTCTGGGTAGCTCAGTGGTGAAGACGCTGACTATCACACCTGGAGTCGCTAGTCTGTATCCAGGGCGTGCTGAGTGACTCCAGTTAGGACTCCTTAGCAACCAAATTGGCCCGGTTGCTAGGGAGGGTAGAGTCACATGGGGTAACCTCCTCGTGGTCACTATAATGTGGTTCTCACTCTCGGTGGGGCGTGTGGCGAGTTGTGCGTGGATGCCGCGGAGAATAGCGTGAAGCCTCCACACGCACTACGTCTCCACGGTAACGCGCTCAACAAGTCACGTGATTAGATGTGTGGATTGACCGTCTCAGACGCAGAGGCAACTGAGATTCGTCCTCCGCCACCCGGATTGAGGGCACTACACCACCACGAGGACTTGGAGCAAAATTGGGAATTGGACATTCCAGAATGGTAGAAAAAGGGGAGAAAAGCGGTGGTAGAGCGGGTCGGCCACTAACCGCAGGGTTGGTGGTTCGATACCCCAAATTGCTCAACAATGGCAGGCTAGCACCTTGCATGGCAGTTCTGCCGTCATTGGGGTGGGTGTGTGTGTGTGTGTGTGTGTGTGTGTGTGTGTGTAAGTTAGTTACAGTGTAAAGTGCTTTGAAAACCACTAATGTTAAAAAATGCGCTGTATAAGTGCAGACCATTCACCATTTAGATGTATGGATATTCGGACACAGCACTCATGTTTCGCCGCCAGACAGTAATTCCGAGTAAACTTCCCATCGCCTCTGAAACAATGCAATGTAAAGGTTGTACAAAGTAGCATTTGTCTTCAACATTGCTCTCAAATTGGATATCAGGCGCAATGCCGCTACAACACGGGCCGCCATCTTTGTTTTGTGTTGAATGGATCACATGACTGCATCACATGAACACAAATACGTCAACCTTTACCCGCCCACACGACAACACAAAAACAGTGTTATCTAATTGATCCGCTTGGGAGAGCGTTTTCAAAAAGCTCAGTTTTTGCCAAAAAGTTGCGAAAGAGGCATTTTCAAACAAAAGCGTATTGGTGTGGACGTAGCCTCAGATGACATGCTAACTGACGGTCACAACAGTCTGCTTCTGGAAGTAAAAATCCCTTTTGTTTTCTCCATAGAGGAATTGATTGTTAATTATAAAATTAACCCTTGTGTGACCTTCGGGACATTTTTGTCTTTTTCATTGTTATATATATTAATAATTTTGGCTGTGTTATTGCCAAAGGCATACATTTAGCCAAAGGTGTGTATTTTTGGGGGAATCTTGATATTTCAACCTCAGTTCCTATAATACATCTATAATACTTCTATAATACATCTATAGCACTCAAAATAGTTCCACTCAGGATCTCCAGGACAAAAATGTCCCCATTGAATCCCATTAAAACTGCAATATTTGATCCCAGTGCCATTAAAGTATCACATCATGAAGTCTATGATATTATGCTTTCATTCTGGAGCCCTGACTTCAAAATGTACATTTTATAATATTTTCCACCAGATGGCGCCATTTTCTCATGTTTATCCTGTGGAGCAAATACAAACTTTTCCCCAATTCTCTGTTTCCTGTATTATAGAGACCTGCAGGACAACTGAATATATGATGCAGATACAAGTGTGTGTGTGGGCGCGCGCGCGCGTGTGTGTGGGTGGGCGGGCGGGCGCGCGAGAGAGAGAGAGAGAGAGTGTGTGTGTAGCTATACTTGCTAGTTATACTTGTTAGGACCTTTCGGTTGGTCCTCACAAGCAAAAAACTCGTAAATCAGCTAAATTATGTTTATCTTTAAATCTAATGACATGCACAGATTTCTGTGAGGTTTAGGGGATAGAATATATCTTTAGCCTGCTATAAAATTCATGAAAGACTGTGAGATGTCCTCGTGTGTGTGTGTGTGTGTGTGTGTGTGTGTGTGTGTAAAAAAAACAACAGTGGCATTATGTAAAGAAACTGGCATTGAAAGGGTTAAAATCCTGAAAATGAATGAAAATTTGGTAGCTATGATCCGGACTGAGGTTGGTTAAAACATCAAAGTCAGTGAAAGTGGAAAATAATATTAATATATATATATATATATATATACAAATTTGACACTGACTTTTGTGTCCTCTAAGGATTCACATTTATCTAACATAGGTAATCGATTTCACAGCCAAACACATGGGATTTGTGTCTGTAATGCTTGGGACACCAGTGTGTACCGTCTTCATGGCAACTGTCTGTTCAACAACAAAATAATTCTGAATCACTGTGATGAGCATGAAGGAGCATGCGACGAGAGGAAGCACACGCCGCCTGTTGCAGATCGCAGGAGTCTGTGCAGCATGCTAACACACTGGCGCTGTGAAAGGGAATCCCTCAGCCGTGCCAACTTCTTCAGAGTGAGATTGTGAGGGCAGGAGAAAAGCATCCAAGAAGCTGGGACAAATCGATAACCGTCCGGTCTGAATTATCATCAGCGCAGTGGTCCGTTCAACTGAAACTAGCTCTTCAGCTCACTGCGACACTCCTACCGCATGCATATACGTGCATGCTTCGTTTTATGTACTTGTCATCCCTGTTCTTGCAATGTTGCAAGCTGCCATATTCCACCCTCACTTCCTGTGCCACTTAAATAAATGGGCAACTTAATCAGGCCAATCAGAGATGACCACAATATCAATCCATTCTGGGCGAGTGGGCACAATATTGTGTGAGCATTTGAGTGCACGTTTACATGCACTTCAAATGCATTTTTAACTATCAAAAAAGAAATATATACAGTTGAAGTCAGAAATGTACACACACTTGGGTCATTAAAAGTCATTTAAGTCATTAAAACTAATGATATAACCACTCCACAGATTTCATATTAGCAAACGGTAGTTTTGGCAAGTCGTTTAGGACATCTACTTTGTGTATTACACAAGTAATATTTCCAAAAATTGTTTACAGACCGATTTTGTCACTTTTAATTGACTATAAACACATTTCCAGTGGATCAGAAGTTTACATACACCAAGTTAACTGTGCCTTTAAACAGCTTGGAAAATTCCAGAAAATTATGACAAGCCTTTAGACAGTTAGCTTCTGATAGGTGTATTGAATTGGAGGTGTACCTTCAGACTCAGTGCCTCTTTGATTGACATCATGTGAAAATCAAAAGATATCAGAAAAGACCTCAGAAAAACAACTCTGGACCTCCACAACTCTGGTTCATCCTTGGGAGCAATTTCCAAACTCCTGAAGGTGCCACGTTCGTCTGTACAAGCAATAGTACACCAGTATAAACACCATGTGACCACACAGTCATCATACCGCTCAGGAAGGAGACGTCATCATGTGACCACACGGCCATCACACCGCTCAGGAAGGAGACGCCATCATGTGACCACACGGCCATCACACCGCTCAGGAAGGAGACGCCATCATGTGACCACAGTCATCATACCGCTCAGGAAGGAGACGCATTCTGTCTCCTAGAGATGAACGTAGTTTGGTGTGAAAAGTGCAAATCAATCCCAGAACAACAGCAAAGGACCTTGTGAAGATGCTGGAGGAAACAGGTAGACGAGTATCTAGATCCACAGCAAAATGAGTCCTATAACAACATAACCTGAAAGGCTGCTCAGTAAGGAAGAAGCCGCTGCTCCAAAACCACCATAAACAAGCCAGACTACAGTTTGCAAGTGCACATGGGGACAAAGATCTCACTTTTGGGGAAATGTCCTCTGGTCTGAGGAAACAAACATTGAACTGTTTGGCCATAATGACCATCGTTATGTTTTGAGGAAAAAGTGTGAGGCTTGCAAGCCAAAGAACACCATCCCAACTGTGAAGCATGGGGGTGCAGCATCATGTTGTGGGGGTGCTTTGCTGCAGGAGGGACTGGTGCACTTCACAAAATAGATGACATCATGAGGAGGGAACATTATGTGGATATATTGAAGCAACATCTCAAGACATCAGACAGGAAGTTAAAGCTCGGTCACAAATGGGTCTTCCAAATGGACAATGACCCCAAGCAGACCTCCAAAGTTTGGCATAATGTCTTAAGGACAACAAAGTCAAGATATTGGAGTGGCATCACAAATACCTGACCTCAATCCGAGCGTGTGTGTGAGCAAGGAGGCCGACAAACCTGACTCGGTTACACCAGTTCTTTCTGGAGTAATGGGACAAAATTCCAGAAACTTATTGTGAGAAGCGTGTGGAAGGATCCCCAAAACATTTGACCCAAGTTAAACAATTTAAAGGCGATGCTGCCAAATACTATCAAAGTGTATGTAAACTTCTGACCCACTGGGAATGTGAAGAAAGAAATAAAAGCTGAAATAAATATTTATCTACTATTATTCTGACATTTCACATTCTTTTAATAAAGTCGTGATCCTAAATTACTAAATTACATTTCTACGAATAAATGTCAGGAATTATGAAAAACTGAGTTTAAATGTATTTGGCTAATGTGTATGTAAACTTCTGACTTCAAGTATATATTATAAACATATAAAATCAGCTTATTCAAGAAAAACAATGTAAAATAAAACGACTTCACATGAGATTTTAAATCATCAGATTATTCTCGGCTTTTCACGTCACAGCATAAGTACTCAAGCACACAACACTTGCGCACATTGCCGCAGATTCATGCAGCACCCCCATTGTTTCATTGAAAATCTCGGCCTCTGAGTGGACTACAAACTCAATCTAGGGGTCATTAGAAAGCTGGATTGTTTGTTTGATTTATATATAACATTTTATCATCAATATTCAAACATATTTGGGGCTTAGCGCAGCAGTTATCGGAGCATTAATGAGACGTTTGTATTTGACCTACTGAAATCTTATTTTTGTGATTATTTTGAACTGTGGTATTAGTGCAACAATATAAACTATACAGTTCTATTCCTGAGAATGAGAGCTTTCATTTGATATATGACTTGACCATTTAGACTTTTATTGATCATATCATTATTTCGGTCCCATTGCCTATAGGGGGCGCTAATTTGCCTTTGTTATTTTATTAAGCAGATGCAGACATGATGTTAACTCTGAAAAGGTCAGAGTCTAAGCTTTCAAATGATATCTCATATGCCTCACTTGTGTAAACGTTTTAAACGTAATATTTTTTCGCAATATAGCAAAATAAAATTGATTTATAAATACAATTTAGTGCCAACTAGGAATGGACATTTAGAGTATTTTTGTAGTCAAGTTCTCTAACACGTAAAAAAAAAAAAAATAATAAAAATCAATTACTTGAAATTTAGGATTTAAGTTCAATAGAAAATCAGCATAAAAGCATAAAAAAAAACAGATAGAATTGCTAAAATTAAAATACAATTAATTATACATTTTGACGAATAGGTCCCACAGTAACTACATTTACGTGGAGAGGTCAGGGTGTGGTCATTATCACACACACAAATGGTGAATTCCAATCGAAAGTGGTCATCCTATGCCCTACTCACTCCAAACGCCAAAGCTCTTGATGTGGGCAACCTGAAGAGAGCGTGGCACTGTCTTATAAAAGGGCCCTTTCTGAAAAATGTACTTTAGTTTGTTTGGAACAACCCTTCGAATGGCGTCCCCTTCCCGAAGTGCTAAAATGCCATTGGGAAAATGCCCAAAGTTTCATTAAAATACTGCAAAGCGTTGCAGAGATACAACCTCAGATGCTTTTTGGCGACTTGCCATCAAATTCGTTGTGCGCTATTCAAGAACCGTTTCGTCTTTCGAAAAGCTTTTAATCGCAAGATGATACACGACAAATTTTTTGCAAATTGGACTTACTGCTTAGGAGGAGTTCGAAAAAGTAGGTTGTCAGTGAAATTCAAAATGGCGGACAGGAAGTATGGCCGACCATGGCAAATTTGGTATCAGCATATTTGGCGTGACTGAACGAATCTAAAGAGAGACAGTAAGATAATCAAACGTTATAAGCATTTTAACATTTATTCAACTTTTGACCACAAGGTGGTGCTGGCCCAAAACTTAATAGGTACCCTCGGAACATAGTGCCAATGGGGCATACCCAGTGTTGTGACAACACGCCAATGCGTTTGTAAAATACTGAATTTTACAACATTATTCAAAATGCCCGACATAGGAAAATTGGATATCATTCAACTTGCTATGCCAGTGTCGTAATTTTAGGCCAGACTGTACAGAGGCTATAAGCGGAAATATTTTCATATCTCCTGGCCACTAGGTGGCACTGTGCCAAAACAGTGAAATCAAAGTCAAAATGCCGGAAAATCTTGTCAGCTGGAAATTGATTCTAGGCCTTACGGTTCAATAGTTATGAGCTTAAACGCAAGTGCAATTTTGACCTGTTGGTGGCGCTAGATGGTATGGTTTAGAAACCCCAAATGTGGGTCAGTTATAGTTTATGGTGTCCTCTATCAGTGTGCCAAATTTCACAACAATCATCCAAAGGGTTCAATGGGCTGCCAACATTTGAATAATTGCGCAATGAACCACAAGTGCAAGTATGTTGGACACACCCTCCAAAAGGAGGCTTTTGCATGTAGTAATTGTACCACATATAAACATACCGCTCACTAATGGCTTTCGCTAAATACCATTTTGTCACAAAGACCCATTATTTTGCACATCTGAAAGGTAACCATCTATAGTTCCCTTTCGTCTATCCACGTAGCTCTTTTACCATAATCGTAAAAGCAACAGTGCCAATCGCTGTCTTGTTACCTTGGTAACAGGATGGTCTAATCTCCAGCGTGGTGATCGTCACAGGGGTTGCCGAGGGTTATCCAGCTGTGACATGCATGTTAATAACTGCAGCACGCATGTCACATGGATCTATATTTCTCACATCCCGAGTTTAGGTCAGACAAGTTGAATCGTGCCCTGAGAGGGTGAATAATTTGCCTGGTCTTTTCTTTAGCCGTAAAGGAATACTGTTACTATGCAGACCACGCTGCTAACTGCCGGAAACCACATACAGATGCAAACATCCCTGATCAAATACAGGGATGTTTGCTTTCCTGTGCTCAAGAGAAACAAGCACACTTCAATCACATGTGCAGTAATAACAGCACGCCTGATTACCGCGGTAAAACATGGCGTATATGAGGTCACCACGCCAGCTGTCCACTTAGAGCAGATGAAATTTGCAGACAAATCAGAAGTGTTCCGATTTGATTATTGTAATCTGTAAACATCAAACTGATCAAACAGTCATGTGCCATATGTTGTTGGAAATCTCTCAAAGAGTAAAATACAACCAGCCTATTTCAGTGTTTCCCATTAATTGACTAGACTATGGCGGCCCACCACAGTCTAATTTGTCCTGCCACAGTCTCATAATGAACCGGAAAATGTTTACACTTCTCATCTAAAACATTTTTGCACTTCTCAGTCTCATATTAACATAAAAGATTGTGTTTTGCGCTCTGTCTCGTGCGCTAGTTAGTTCAGTTAGCTCGTCCCCCGCTGCTGTAAACTCACACGCAGATATCTGCACTGGAGTAATCCTGGATCCGTCAAACCTTATTTGGTTGAGAAGAATGACACATTTTTGAGTTAAGTAACATTTAACCAGCCCTCTACATTGCGAGTAAAATATAAAGGTATAAACGTATTAACCAGAGAGCCTTAAAATAATGTGTGAAAGTGAAGAATTTAAGGCAGAAATATTTTAATATTGGCTAATATAATTAATATAAAACAATGTAATGTAATAGCTAAACAGGTTGGCTGGGTTACAAAAGTTACAATCATGATGATTAACATAAATTAGCGTTAGCATTACTAGGTTTATTGGCATAACGTTACACTGCTTACGGCTTCGCTAGCTATCGTTAGCAGTCTGAGTTAACGTTAAAAGATTAAAAGCTGAAACTGACATCACTAGTTTGTACCCTGCTTTTCAGAATGGTTAGAGCACCAAATTGTTAAAGCTACAGTAGGTAGTATTCATTCATTGAGAAAATATTTTTCTATATAAACATGGTGTCTAAGTTAAGAGGCCCTGTGAGAGATTAGTTAGCACCACAGACGGCAGGTCTTGGATCGGTTTGTGTACAGCTGTCAATTAAACCCTGGCTGGGGGTGAAGAGCATCATGTATATGGGGAAGAATTGGGAGTGCTGATTCTCACAATTCAATTTATTTCAAAGTTGCCTACTGCAGCTTTAAGAGAAGAAAACTGTTTACAAGAGCACAACACTAGCCTCTTTAATTTAGCTCTCAAAGGGCACCAGATGGAAGTATTTAACTTTAAAATGTACAAAAGGTGTTGCTTATATGCCACGTTTTCGATAATAACTTAATGACAAATAAACTGAATATAAACGTCCACATACCATTACTTAAGAGGAGGTGATTACCTTTACAAAGAGCCCACACACAACATAATTGGATGTATAGATAACGAGATAATCCACACAATGTGCACGCAGCTAAAAACACGTTAGCTTTCCTCGATCAGATAACGATCGTAAATTATGTATTACGTTGTCCAGTGTAATGGAATGTTAAACCAGAGGTGAAAGTCCTCCAAATATGGGCAGAGAGGAACGCTAAACCAGAGGTGAAAGTCCTCCAAATATGGGCAGAGAGGAACGCTAAACCAGAGGTGAAAGTCCTCCAAATATGGGCAGAGAGGAATGCTAAACCAGAGGTGAAAGTCCTCCAAATATGGGCAGAGAGGAACGCTAAACCAGAGGTGAAAGTCCTCCAAATATGGGCAGAGAGGATTGCTAAACCAGAGGTGAAAGTCCTCCAAATATGGGCAGAGAGGAATGCTAAACCAGAGGTGAAAGTCCTCCAAATATGGGCAGAGAGGAATGCTAAACCAGAGGTGAAAGTCCTCCAAATATGGGCAGAGAGGAATGCTAAACCAGAGGTGAAAGTCCTCCAAATATGGGCAGAGAGGATTGTCCATTCTAATTACATATGACTACTAGGAGATGGCGCCAAGTGCATGACACTGACTCAATGATGACTCAAATGGCACATAATGGCACTGAATGAGATCTCATGACTGCATGCAGTACAATTATATAAAATGCTTTTTTTTGGGGGATATAACATAACTCGTGTCATGTGACGGTGATGTGGCTTACAGAAAATGCCCGTTTGTCTTATTTCCCCCAAATCAATCCACTGAATTACTTACTGTGCTGTAGATGCAATAGAAGCTGCATGTTTGTAAATGGTGTTTTTATCAGTGGAGAGAATGCTTTGTATGGAGAGAGAGAGAGAAGAGAAGCTCTAGTCAATACTCATTTGTCTTGTGGATGGAAAGCACAGAATGAAAAGAGAAGACAAAAAGAGATATATATGCAGAAGCTTATCCATCGCTCTATCTTAAGATTCACAGCACTGAAATGGATGATTTTGCAGTACCGTTTCAGCCCAAATATCTTCTTTATTATTTATTTTAGGACTTTAGCTAAGAGATATAATTAGATTTAGTATCTACTGTACATGTTAAGACTTCATTTGGTTACTAACTGGCAGATAAATATCGCAGCTGATATCGCACCAGTGCATCCATGTATAAATATATTGCCCTGATCTCCTAACATCTGAAGCAAATCTTAATCCAGGTGATGTCCATATACTCTCTTGGTTCTTGAAACTCATGTTTATGTATGATAGATGGTGATAGACACCTTTAACATGCTTTTGTGCTGCAGAGATTTATCAGCTTGAATGTGTTTTATGTGTGTGTTAGTGAAGGCATTTACGTTTGCATTTCTGCAGCTCTGTATATTCCCGCCACACTCTGAAGGTCACTGATGTCGTGAATGGTGGTTCAGATCACTGCAGTCATGTGATGCGATGCACTAGAGCTGAAGTACAGACATTCCACCAGTGATACTGACACCACAGCTGAACATACACACACTAGAGGTCTGAATGGGCTTTACGCCAAAGCCCGAACCCGAAATCACTTGCAATCTTTATAATTGCTTCTCCATGCATGTAACTTTGTAACAATAGGCTGTATTTTGTTAAAGCATCATAGGCAGCATTCATAACAGTATAATAACCGTAAACATACACTGTTTTAACAAGGCACTGCGGCCCCTCGGCACCCCAGAGATGGGAAAAAACATTGGTGAGTGTTTATGGTATAAAACTATGCAAAGTTTTTGACAATATTGATTTGAGTAAATTCGGTAACTTCTACTAGCAAATACAGTGCTGTTAAAAAGTATTTGCCCCATCTGATTTCTTCAGTTTTTATGTAGTTCTCATAATAAAGGCAGTCTGATTAAACACAAAATGCAGTTTTTATATGATAATTTTATTGTTTGAAGCTAAAAAAAAAAGTGATCCAATACCAACTGGGCCTGTGTGAAAAAGTATTTGCCCCCTTTGTTACTAAATCTCCAAATCTATGAAACTGCATTCATAATGGGGTCCGGGTGGACTAGACACACCCAGACCTGATTACTGACAGTCCTGTTCAATCAGATCGACACCTGAATACAACTTGTTCAGCTGCTTGAAGTTGGCATGTAGTATGCCAATGTCAAAAGGAATTCCAGAAGTGTTGAGGAAGAGGTGATTGAAACGCATCAGTCTGGGAAGTGTCACAACGCTATTTCAAAGGCTCTGGGACACCAAAGAACCCCAGTGAGCGTCATTATCTCCAAATGAACTTGACTAACACACCCTATCGGATTTGGATCTGGCTCGTTGGACCGATACCCGATCCATCTAAAAGATTGGTGCATCCCTAGATAAAAAAAAAATATATATATTTATTTATTTATATATATATATATATATTAGGGCTGTCAATCGATTAAAATATTTAATCGCGATTAATCGCATGATTGTCATGAGTTAACTCGCGATTAATCGCACATTTTTATCAGTTCTAAATGTACCTTAAATTAATTTTTTTCAAGTTTTGAATACATTAATCAACATGGGTGTGGACAAATATGGATGCTTTATGCAAATGCATGTTTATTAGTGAAACCATACTCAACATAGCATGAAGACTAGACATCTATCAAAGGTCATATATGTTTTTCAAAGAACTTTGTTCATGTCTATTAAACACATGGGGAAAAGAATATAGAAAAACCACAGGTTCCCATTATTTCTCTTTCTTTGCACTGAGCCAGTTGCTCAAACAGACGAGCCTGTTTACATTTTCAGATGACAGGGCAGCTCGCTTTTTCTGAACAATATTTTAAACTCGACGTGCTGCGGTGATAACTTAATTCACATCGACAATAAATGCAGACAACATTTGTCTTGTCGACAGAACCATCAGACATCGTTTTGTATATGAATTTTCCGTTCAGAAGACCCAATTTTCTTTCTCCATTTCTGTTTGCTGCGGAATTCTTTACATCTATCACTTTACGTGCATCTCTAACTCTCCAACTACGGGCTAGGCCACGGGTCAAACAGATATTGCGCGTTGCGTTAATCGCGCGTTAAAAAAATTAGTGCCGTTAAAATGAATTTTAGTTAATGCGTTATTAACGCGCTAATTTTGACAGCCCTAATATATATATATATATATACATATATTCAAGTTCCAATGAATATATATATTCATTGGAACTGGTTAGAAGTGGCCGGTAGATATTCATCTGTCCACAGTTAGACAAACCGTCTATAAATGGAGATGATTTAGTACTATAGGTACTCTCACTAGAAGTGGCCGGTAGATATTCATCTGTCCACAGTTAGACAAACCGTCTATAAATGGAGATGATTTAGTACTATAGGTACTCTCACTAGAAGTGGCCGTTAGATATTCATCTGTCCACAGATAGACAAACCGTCTATAAATGGAGATGATTTAGTACTATAGGTACTCTCACTAGAAGTGGCCGTTAGATATTCATCTGTCCACAGTTAGACAAACCGTCTATAAATGGAGATGATTTAGTACTATAGGTACTCTCTCTAGAAGTGGCCGTTAGATATTCATCTGTCCACAGTTAGACAAACTGTCTATAAATGGAGATGATTTAGTACTATAGGTACTCTCACTAGAAGTGGCCGTTAGATATTCATCTGTCCACAGTTAGACAAACTGTCTATAAATGGAGATGATTTAGTACTATAGGTACTCTCACTAGAAGTGGCCGTTAGATATTCATCTGTCCACAGTTAGACAAACTGTCTATAAATGGAGATGATTTAGTACTATAGGTACTCTCACTAGAAGTGGCCGTTAGATATTCATCTGTCCACAGTTAGACAAACTGTCTGTAAATGGAGATGATTTAGTACTATAGGTACTCTCACTAGAAGTGGCCGTTAGATATTCACCTGTCCACAGTTAGACAAACTGTCTGTAAATGGAGATGATTTAGTACTATAGGTACTCTCACTTGAAGTGGCCGTTAGATATTCACCTGTCCACAGTTAGACAAACTGTCTATAAATGGAGGTGATTCATTACTATAGGTACTCTCACTTGAAGTGGCCGTTAGATATTCACCTGTCCACAGTTAGACAAACTGTCTATAAATGGAGATGATTTAGTACTATAGGTACTCTCACTAGAAGTGGCCGTTAGATATTCATCTGTCCACAGTTAGACAAACTGTCTATAAATGGAGATGATTTAGTACTATAGGTACTCTCACTAGAAGTGGCCGTTAGATATTCATCTGTCCACAGTTAGACAAACTGTCTATAAATGGAGGTGATTCATTACTATAGGTACTCTCACTAGAAGTGGCCGTTCAGTCAAGATGACTCAAAGGGAACACCACAGAATGATCAGTGAGGTATAGAAGAACACTAGAGTGACAGATAAAGACATGAAGGAATCACTGGAACTGGTTAACGTCTCTGTTCATGAGTTTACTATATGGAAAACATTAAACAAGCATGGTGTCCATGTCCAATTTTGACTAAAACATTTTTTTTGCAATGCACTGTATAAAATTGGAGGAAATCCGAATTGTTCATTCATAGTTCAGAAATCTGTATTCTCAAATGTTAATTTATCCTATTTTAAATGGAGTTTAGAAAAGATGATAATATTGATTAAAACTATGGAGATTGTTGTCACGTGTGTTTGGATAAGGAAGGCTGATTCTCGGTCAAACGCTGAAAGTGCAAACCGATGTATTACAGAAATAAATCACATTATGGATGTAATTATATGTCCACCTGAGTCACAATCCCCTGATCGATTATATCGCATCTATCTACATCAATTCACCAAACAATGCATCAGCACGTCCATGTGTCAGTCTTGTGCATATGAGTCACCTCTTATTAATAACAGTGTTGGTGGGGCAGAACGTATTGATTGAAATATTCTGCGCGGGGTTTGTTCTTAACCTTTAACCTCTAAGTATTATTAAACTTATTGAAAACCGCTGAAGGTACAAACTCCATTCAGACTTTGATTTGTAGATGATTTCATTCTTACGCATGCTTCTGTCAATATGTTTATGTTCGGGATGCACAGAACTGAATGGACCATTTTTCTGTTTTCATTATAGTGAGAAAGACGAAACTACAAACTAGTCATTGTTTTGTCTTTCATCCTTGTCAGAGATGATGACATCTGAATAATTTCACCAAATAATAACAGAAATCTATTTATTATTATTAAAGTCTTAGAACATGCTGATATAAAACTACATTTAGAAAGAAAAAAACGTTATGGTCTAAAGTTGCTCTGGAAACCCACTCCTCATATTTACACACGCGGGGAAAAGAGGAAGCGGGTGTGGAGCGGGACAGGGCATCAGTGAAGCGTGTTTCAGTGCTAGAGAAAAATATTCAAGAATACAGCGCAGAAAGATCAGATATGATGTAACCGGCGCTGTTGTTTTGTCGTGTGCTCACTAGAGACGATGAGAGGGCGTAACCGTCGCCATGATGTTAAGCAGTCAAGATGGAGTCAATCTGGGATCCGGAACGCCGTGACCTGCGTAGCGGGAGCAATAGCAACTTCATACAGTCTGAGGCTGCGTTTCCACTGAAGAAGAAAAAATCAGCACAAAGCCACTCCCAATGCTAGGGAACCGCTTGCCCCGCGCTGCTGTCAATTTTACTATCCACCTTCATGCTCGGCTTCCATAGGAAGCAATTGAATGCGCTCGTTCAAATTCGCTCCGCACGCGACAGTGGAAACATACGATAAGAAAGCCAAACTGCTAGTGTTTTTAGCAACACGCATGTCTATATGTAGAACACAGGCTAAATATCGAAAATGACTCAAAAGCTTAACGTTGATATCATGGAGTTTTTTTAGCGCGATAAATATTTATATCGTTTTACGCCCTACTTACATGTTAAAAAGATACAAAAAATGAGTAAATATGATAACATGATGACTGATTTGATAAATGGTTATTTTGTGCATCTTACACATTTTTGCATTTTAAAACGCAGCCTTTTATGGTTTAGTAATCGCACAAGACATTATTGTGATTTCAATCTTATTTCAATCAATCGTGCAGCATTAATGGATATCAGACCGATATCTCAGAAGTCAAAGTCTGCTGGTTTCTAAGCGTTTTGAATGTTTTGCCTCCTCGTGTATCCTATAGGTAAGTGCCGCAACTGTCATGTCTATGGCGTATTTTCTACATTAACATGAGCAGAAGTCTGAATAAAAATGTAATATTAGACGTTCTTAACCTGTTGATTCGCAATCGCTCGCATGCGGTATAGACATAACACTGCTTACATTTAATATATAATTTACCGTCTATAAATGTAATTAACGTTAACAAATGATACATCTTTTCAAAGGTCAAAGTGTTCAACATTGATATCTGATGAGTTATTTGTGTCAGGAGTACAAATGAAAACATGCAATATCAAAACGGGACTTTTATTATGAAAACAGGATCGCCAGATGAATCCAGTTCAACACACTTG
>JAVLUX010000014.1:1795429-1815429 GCA_032164185.1 Moxostoma hubbsi
CCCACAGTCACCACCATTGTGTCCTTGAGTAAGACACTTAACTCCAGGTTGCTCCGGGGGGATTGTCCCTGTAATAAGTGCACTGTATGTCACTTTGGTGGTGGTGTAGTGGTCTAAAGCACATAACTGGTAATCAGGAGGTTGCTGGTTTGATCCCCACAGTCACCACCATTGTGTCCTTGAGTAAGACACTTAACTCCAGGTTGCTCCGGGGGGATTGTCCCTGTAATAAGTGCACTGTAAGTCACTTTGGTGGTGGTGTAGTGGGCTAAAGCACATAACTGGTAATCAGGGGGTTGCTGGTTTGATCCCCACAGCCACCACCAGTGTGTCCTTGAGTAAGGCACTTAACTCCAGGTTGCTCCGGGGGGGTTGTCCCTGTAATAAGTGCACTGTAAGTCGCTTTGGATAAAAGCATCTGCCAAATGCATAAATGTAAATGTAATAAACCGACCTCACAAAACTTGAGCAGATCCAGCATCCTGTGGAGCGCATTAATTTAGCTCTAAAGCATGTATTATATCGGTCTCTCCTCAACACAAATCAGGACGGTCAGTCCGTGACCATCCCAGCAGGCGATCCAGGCCGTTTCGACTGTCAGGAGATCCACACGAGGGCATGCGCTTCACGTGTGTTATGAGTAAATGTCATATTCACGATTCACAGTATGTGCGATTGATTTGATTCAGTATTTTGGGAAATAATGCGATTGTTAATGCACACATGCCATCCGTGGTTGCTGGTCTACTGTCTGTACTGTTATGTGCTTCTTCCTAATATATTAATCTTTGCTTCAAGTGCAAATAAATGTCAAAAATTAACTAAAAATTAAAAAAACTGTTGTCTACTATTTAAAATACAATGTTTTTTGTGATTCTTTTTTACAACGTTAAATCAAAGGAACTGCTGTCTATAAGAGGTGCCCACATTAATCTAAATTGGGCTTGTAATAGTAAATAGAGTATATTTAGCATAAAAATATAATAAATAAATATGAATGTTGTGTACTTGAGCTGTACGGTTGTTTTGATGTTGTATTGAGCAGTTATGAGTGACAGGAAATACATTTAAATTACTAATAATTCTCTCATTAGATGTTAATATAAATTGTATATTAAGTTCTACTTGGATAAAATTACACATAAATGTTGATAATAAACACGTCTTCACATGTATCACACTGATTCTGCTGGAGTTCATGTGTATTTTAAAAATATCAAAGAATTTTCTATTTATTTATTTATTTATTTATTTTTATTTTATTTGCATATTATTTCTTAAAAAATGGCATATTAAATAATAACTTCTATATTTGACAGTTAACATGCCAACAATATTAATCTTTTTACATACATGAACATTTAAGAACTTATTAATGACTTAAAAATATAGTTTTAGATGAAAATGAAAGATTTATAAGCTTGAACTCCACCCGGTCAAAATTGACCCGCAAAAGGTGTGTATGCAGATTCTGAGCATAATAGGCCGGTTAATTAGATCGAGCGTTTCCTGTTATCTTTACATCCACGCAGTTGTCACGGTCATATTAAAGCTAATTTTTCCCCCTCATTTCTTTGGCTTGTGTTTCAGGTTTTTATCCTCCTGGTCGTGAGAAGCGATGTATGCTACTAGCGGACAGCAATGTGAACTGTCTTCCTCATCTGGACACTGTGACTTTGGCATGTTCAGGCTGAGCGGGGCTGGCCTGATCACTCAAACCCCACCCACTTTACCCATAGCCCTGCCCCCCTTGCCAGTCTCCATATATAAACCCCAACGTGCCAAAACTCCTTCAAGCAATCTTCAGGGAAACTCTGTGCTGTTGACTCTCTTCCCACATCTCCACGATACAAAACCTACAGCGACGCCACAGGCACGCCAACACAAGATCTCAGATATAGATTTGCTCCTCTGTTGCACAACGTTTCAACCAGGAAACAGTGAAGATGTTCTGATTACTCTGCTAAAAAAAAAAAAAAAAAATGTCTAATCAGATTGTGGTCTTGTGTTGCAGTAAAACATCCTTAAACCTCCTCGATGCATTTCCTTCAGAAGCAAAATGGTGTAAGACAACATCAAGCATAAACCTCTCTAAATTCAGCCACGTTTTTACTGCAAAATAAGACAAAAATACTGGGTACGAAACACCCACAGACACTCTCTGTTCATTTCATTGGCTATTTTACAGACTGGGACCGCTCTGATTGGCTGGACTCGGGGTCAGCTGACCGTCTCATTTAATTCACGGATTATCGGGGTCGATTGTACTCCCCAAGACTTTCTGCGGGGACTGTATCTACCAGTGCCTTCATTTTCAAATCCTAAGAGCGGAGGTGGCTACGCTTTGTTTGCCCCTTAGTGGACGGGCGCGACGGACTCAAGAAAAGACAAAGTTATATTTCATTAGCCATTTCGCTCGTGCCTGGATATGACGGGCCATTCCAGTGATTTCTGATTCTGGGTGACCCTGAGCCATACTGAGATTTGAAGTGCCCTCGCCCACATGACGCCCTCTTTCGCTCGCATCTGTTTCTGTGGAGTCGAGGCGGTCGTTGTTTCCCCTCGCTTCACAACTGTCCCGTGCATCTGGAGTGTCGTAGTTTAATATATTTGTCAGGGGCGTCGGAGTTCAGATGCACTGTAGCACGTCTCGCAGGGCTCATTGTGATCATTTATGCAAATTAAACAACATCAGTTGTTTGTATGTCAAACAGATCTGGGCCTTAAAGGGACAGTTCACGCAAAAATGAAAATTTGTCATTATTTACTCACCCTCATGCCGTCCCAATAGTTAAATATTGATATTTCAGATCCTTTTTTTACTATAAATCTCCACTTTCACTTTCAGAATGTCAAAGTGGATATTTATAGTAAAAAGGGACTTCGATTTTGATCTGTTTCTCACCCACACCTATCATAGCTTTCCTGAAGGCATGGATTATACCACCGGATTACTTTTATGCTGCATTTATGTGCTTTTTGGCGCTTCAAAGTTCTGGTCACCATTCATTTGCACTGTATGGACCAACAGAGCTGAAATATTCTTTTAAAAATCTACATTTAAAAATGTGTTCTGCAGAAGAAAGGAAGTCATGCACATGTTGGGGTGGCATGAGGGTGAGTAAATGATGACAGAATTTTCATTTTTGGGTGTACTGTCCCTTTAACTCAATTCAGATATTACAATAAGCCTCAAAAAGTGCAGGTGCATCATAGTAATGATAATAAGGTTGTATTAATAAGTTGTCATTAAAATATTGCGCAATGCACAAATATTATTTCCTTATTTGTATTTTTTTTCCTATTTGATTTTGGGGCGAAATATAACCTGGATTTGTTCACATGAGATTCGCCCACATCATCGTGAGACAGTGCAAGTCAATGGGGTTTAATCTGTAAACATGAAAATACTCTCTGTTTCACAAGTATAGACACAAGACGTAAACAACACATGATTTTAATGGGATAAAATCACGCACTGATCACGTCTGTGGAAAGTTATAGCCGATTTTCCAACTTAAGTGCCATTAAAATGCAATGGCAGTGATTTTATCCCAGTAAAATCATGTATACATTTGTTTTTTTCCATGTTTACGGATCGCCCCATTGACTTCCATTGTAAGTGATTTATCAAACATATGTTTTGTGGTAATCAGCATTATGCCACAAATGCTGAACTTTAATTGCACCTGGAATATTCCTTTATTTCTCCAGCAGGTGGAACAAAAGTCAAGCAGCCAGACGTTCCTGAAACAGTGGCTAGACATTGAATAAATGATGCAACATTTGTGACATCATCACCAATTTCCCTCAGATCGTGACACCCCGTTGGAGTCGTTCGGAGAGTTGTGGGCATTGCCCAGTACCGTTCCTCATATGCTGCCAACATGTGTGATTGTACAAGGGACTTGTTCATTCTGTTTGTAGCGGTCTATAGAGTTCGGCCTTATGTGTTTATACTTCACCTAACCGAGGCCATGTTCAGTTCAAGTGTGACCCCCCCAAAGACGTGCAGACGGCTCATCATTCTGTGCTACATCAAAGCGCTGTAATAGCTTTAAAGTGCTGCTAATTCTGTATCCTGTAGTTCGGTGGGAACTCGTTTAGGAATGAGGCTTTCTCGTGGGACATTGAAAGAGGATGTTGATGATGCGTTCTTCACAGGGCAGGTCGTAGCAGATATGTTGTGTGGGAAACTCAGATGTAACTTAAGTCAATAATACATTTAAATGTCATTTTTTTGATGATGTAAATGTTTCATATTTTGCTGCTTTGTGCGTAAGTCTGTTCCCGGCACATCTGAGCCTCGATGAATCCGATTGGATCAGTTGTCAATCAATCAAAGCTTTCAGTGTAGACGTCAAAGTGTGATTTTATGCGCTATTTAACTGTCACCAGGTAACTTGGTGCTTGTCTAGATTCAGGCTTTTGTTTTTGTTTGTTTGTTTGTTTGTTTTTAATTTTAGGTGGACATGAAACCTGCAATTGTACACAAGTTAACTTTAATTCCTGGGAGCAGCAGAAGTCGGGATGTGCATTGGACTTGGATGCGTTAATACAACACGTGGAAGTGCAACAGCGCACGCGCAGAGGATCGGCACTTTTGTAATGATTTTGATTAATTGTAACATTCCAAATATGAAACAAAAAATGTACAGAGATAATGAAAATAAACAAAGCAAAATCTTTTGAAGCACAGATCATTTAATACTTGAGTGTGTGTGTGTGTGTGTGTGTGTGTGTGTGTGTGAGAGAGAGAGACAGAGACAGAGTGTTTATTTGTGTGTGTGAGAGTTTGTGTGAGCGTGCGTGCGCGTGTGTATAAGCGTGCGCGCGCATGTGTGTGTGTGTGAGAGAGAGACAGTGTGTGTGAGAGAGAGACAGTGTGTGTGAGAGAGAGACAGTGAGCGTGTGTGTGTGTGTGAGAGAGAGACAGTGAGTGTGTGTGTGTGTGTGAGAGAGAGACAGTGAGTGTGTGTGTGTGTGTGAGAGAGAGAGACAGTGAGTGTGTGTGTGTGTGTGTGAGAGAGAGACAGTGAGTGTGTGTGTGTGTGAGAGAGAGACAGTGAGTGTGTGTGTGAGAGAGAGAGACAGTGAGTGTGTGTGAGAGAGACAGTGAGAGTGTGTGTGTGAGAGAGACAGTGAGTGTGTGTGTGTGTGTGTGAGAGAGACAGTGAGTGTGTGTGTGAGAGAGACAGTGAGTGTGTGTGTGTGTGTGAGAGAGACAGTGAGTGTGTGTGTGAGAGAGACAGTGAGTGTGTGTGTGAGAGAGAGAGACAGTGAGTGTGTGTGAGAGAGAGACAGTGAGAGTGTGTGTGTGAGAGAGACAGTGAGTGTGTGTGTGTGTGTGAGAGAGACAGTGAGTGTGTGTGTGAGAGAGACAGTGAGTGTGTGTGTGAGAGAGACAGTGAGTGTGTGTGTGAGAGAGAGAGACAGTGAGTGTGTGTGTGTGTGTGAGAGAGACAGTGAGTGTGTGTGTGAGAGAGACAGTGAGTGTGTGTGTGAGAGAGAGAGACAGTGAGTGTGTGTGAGAGAGAGACAGTGAGAGTGTGTGTGAGAGAGAGACAGTGAGTGTGTGTGTGTGTGTGAGAGAGAGACAGTGAGTGTGTGAGCGTGCGTGTGTGTGAGAGAGACAGTGAGTGTGTGAGCGTGCGTGTGTGTGAGAGAGACAGTGAGAGTGTGTGTGTGTGAGAGAGACAGTGAGTGTGTGTGTGAGAGAGACAGTGAGTGTGTGTGTGAGAGAGAGAGACAGTGAGTGTGTGTGTGTGTGTGAGAGAGAGACAGTGAGTGTGTGTGTGAGAGAGAGAGACAGTGAGTGTGTGTGTGTGTGTGAGAGAGAGACAGTGAGTGTGTGAGCGTGCGTGTGTGTGAGAGACAGTGAGAGTGTGTGTGTGTGAGAGAGACAGTGAGCGTGCGTGTGTGTGAGAGAGACAGTGAGTGTGTGTGTGTGAGAGGGAGACAGTGAGCATGCATGTGTGTGAGAGAGACAGTGAGAGTGTGTGTGTGTGAGAGAGACAGTGAGTGTGTGTGTGTGTGTGTGTGAGAGAGTGAGTGAGCGAACGTGTGTGAGACAGTGAGTGTGTGTGTTTGTGTGAGAGAGAGAGAATTTGTGTGAGTATGTGTGTGTAAAAGAGTGAGTGAGTGTGCGCACGTATGTGTGAGAGAGAGAGAGTATATGTGTGTGTGTGTGTGTGTATGTGTGTTTTAGGGCTGGGTGATATTCATGATACAGTGGATATATAAAGTCTTCACACCCCTGTTTAAATGAAGGTTCTTGTGATGTAAAACAATGACAAAGATAAATCCTGTCAGAACTGTTTCCACCTTTAATGTGCCCTATAACGGGAACAATTCAATGAAAAAACAAACTGAAATCTTTGAGGGGGAAAAATAAAGTGTGCACGGCCTTAAACTAATACTTTGTTGAAGCACCTTTTGATTTTATTACAGCACTCAGTCTTTTTGTGTAGGAGTCTATTAGCATGGCACATCTTGACGTGGCAATATTTGCCCACTCTTCTTTGCCAAAGCGCTCCAAAGTCTGTGAGATTGCGAGGACATCTGTGTACGGCCCTCTTCAGATCACCCCACAGATGTTCGATTGGATTCAGGTCTGGGCTCTGGCTGGGCCATTCCAAAACATTAATCATCTTCTGGTGAAGACATGCTTTTGTGGATTTGGATGTGTGCTTTGGGTCGTTGTCGTGCTGAAAGGTGAACTTCCTCTTCATCTTCAGCTTTCTAATGGACGCCTGAAGGTTTTGTGCCAAAATTGCCTGGTATATACGGGAGATTGTGGTCACATGTAGCACACAGCCAGTACTTGCCAGAAATTCCTGCAGTTCCTTTAATGTTGCTGTAGGCCTCTTGGAAGCATCCCTGACCAGTTTTCTTCTCATCTCTTGGTAATGTCTCTGTTGTGCCATATTTTCTCCACTTGATGATGACTGTCTTCACTGTGTTCATGGTATATCAAATGCTTTGTAAATCCTTTTGTACCCTTCTCCTGACTGATATCTTTCAACAATAAGATCCCGCTGATGCTTTGGAAGCTCTCTGCGGCTTTTGCTCTGAGATGCAACTAAGAAACTGTCAGGAACATCCTCCTAGAACAGCTGAACTTTATTTGTGATTAATCAGAGTCACTTTAAATGAGGCAGGTGTGTAATGACCTCTATTTAATGAGTTTAAATGTGATTGGTTAATTCTGAACACAGCCACACCCCCAGTAATAAGAGGGTGTGCACACTTATGCAACCAGGTTATTGTGAGGTTTTTAATTATTCATGTGCAGGATTTTAATGATCAATATCGTTTATTGCCGATCTGCCGATATTTGTAACTGTGCTTGTGTATAAATGCATTTATAAAAAATTACAGCTTTTACTAGTTGAATTTTTTTAATATAAAAAAAAATTATATTTCTGAGTAATTCCGTATTTTTTATATAAAAAATGAACTTTATACAAGTAAAAACTGAATTGATGAGATAAAATTGCATTTTCACTATAAAAATTTGTTTACATTTTATTTTAGATGTTATTAATCCTGCACGTGATTAAATGTCGAAAAAGATCTTTCAATACCGTATCATTAGTCTTAATAGTTAGTTTTAATAGTGTTTCTTGTAAGTTGCAAATACAGCTTTAAAGTTAGTAAAATAACATTTATTTCCATGAATCAGTTCAAACTGTTACGATCAAACTAATCGATTCAAAACTGCGAATGATTTTCCGCAACACTGAAAATTTTTGTGGCATTTTTCATATATTGCAATTAGTAAAAATATATGTATAAAATATTCCTGTTAATTATTAGGCCTACATATAAATAATAATAATAAATAATTATTCCTTGTGTTCACCCTCAATCGGTCCTCGGGGTCTATATGACCCCAATCGACTTTTCCTTAATAAATCAAAATGGTTCCCTTCATCTCAGTGGAATAAGATTTTGTGACTTTTCCTACATTATCCGTCTATACACACAAAAACTGGGCTTGATTCGGTTGTTCTATAGGTATGTACATTTTTTTTTTACACTTCTGGTCTTCGGGGTCAATATGACCCCACATTGAAATGAATGGGAAATGCGAAAAAAATAAATAAATAAATAAATTCTTCATGTGTCAAAAAGAGTCAATAAATCCAGCATAAATCTGAAAATTTTCACACAGAAATTAAGGCCTAGTACTAGAGCATGCATGAGATGTAGAAAAGACATGCTCACATACACACACACACAAACACACACATGTATGACTGCCCCAGAGAGCATTTTGATAGAATTTGGCACAAATGCAGAACAAAGATATAACAGACCTAATGCATGCACACAGACACACACACGCTCGCACACACACACACACAGTCACAGACATATGCATATTGTTGTTGGTTTTATTTACATAATATTTATTTCAATTCTTTTGCATTCTAAAGTTAATTATTATTATTTTTTACACTTTGTTCATTAAATCAGTAATATGCAACTACAGTCTGACTCCAAGTCTTGTCCTTTAGGTGTCTTATGTGGCATTTTTCTGTCAAATTTCTGTGGCATTTTGTAAAAAAAAAGGCATTTCAAAATGCATCAAAAACTCCAAGAAATCTACTATCTGAAAGAATATTTATTTTAAATGTCTTTTCTAATGTTTATATATATAAATTCACAAAATGTATCACAAACTCTGTGATAGAGCAGTTGGCCACATCCAGTCGAATGAACGGCTCTCTATTGCCTCTACTGGTCAAAACTATGTATTTCTTAAACTGTAATAATTTTAGGTTTATCTCTAACCAGCAGATTGCATACTTCTACACCTAACACCTAGATCAATATCCAGAAACAAATTTAATTGAATTTAAATCATCATTTAAGTGATTTTTTTCATAAAAATGTAATATTTCATATGCAAGCTAATGGTGTAGTTGAGGAATTGTGTGGTAAATGGGTACAAAAGTACTTCATATCTCCCAAAACACAGCATTAATGAATAGATGAGAAGTAAACAAAAAAAATGATATATTATTTGTATGATTAAAAATGTATATTTTTTGTACAATTACTCTATCAATTGTTGGGGTCATATACACCCCAAAGACCAGAAGTGTAAACAGTAAACAAAGACCATCTGAAGGTGATGTTATTATTATTATTATTATTATTATTATTATTTATGTAAATTTTTTGATAAAGTCGATTTTTACTGTTTTCTACTTTAAACATTTTTACACTATATGAATTGTTTGGCTGAAATGATAATAATGCAAATAAAATAAAATAATAAAACTAATAATACATCAATAGTGTGATATCGCCAAGCCCTGCTGTATTCTCGAACTCGTGACCGTAAAAATGTAATAAAGCAGTTTAATGCATATTGGTAGTTTCGTGCCTAAAGTAGGCTACATCAACATCTGTATGTTACGCAACGTTTCCTCCTCAGCAGAAGCGAAGCCTCTTTTCATCCTCGAAGAGTTTTTCTTCTTCTTCACTGATCTGGTTTCCTTTAATGCTGTGAACACATCAGAAGATGAGTGAAACAAGTCTTCATAAGAGAACTAGGGCTCTGTTCCAACACCTACGGAGCTGCCTGTTACCTACATAGGCAGCGCACTATGCTCACTATCTTACATGATTTCCTTCAGTGTGGTGTTGCAGGTCAGGGCTTCTGCGAGCTGTTTGGCTCCATGAACAGTCAGCTCATTTTCTATTAGCCTGTGGAGAATTCAATAGTTCATTATTTGCAATAAAGTTCATATTTAGTATAAATATGTTAAATGTTTTTTTAAATATATACAATAGTAAATAATGGACCTTCTCAATCATTTAATTGTCTTATAGTATAAGTTTAATTATGCAAGGTTTTCTTCAAATTGCCATGAAAGCGAGAGCTTGCTGTAGAAGACCGCTTATGCTAGTGTCTGCTATAGCGCCCCTTGTGGCAGCGCTGAGAATGCAACGTGGAATTTTGCGACACGGCAATGTGCTTGTATGGCGAGCCGAACTAGCATTTAATGTGCAGGAAGTGAATTATCGACATTACAATTTTCAGCATTTAAAATACTAACGCTTGATTATCAGGTATAATTTTGATATCAGTAATTACTCGAGTTCGTCCGATTATGGATTTTGACGATAACTGATAACCGATTCAATTTCCGATTGTTTTTAAAATAGATTTCTAGAATGTTTAAATGTTTAACTGGCACAGACACGGAGGCTCATAAATAAATAACCACAGATGCTGTTTATTGTGCAAATAAAATCCAGATTTTAGAAGAAAAAAAAGATCGATTTGGTGCATAACATGGGACTTTTAATTATAAACGAGCATGAAACACACCAGGGGCTCTTATTTTGAAATGACAGGGACTTTGCTCCGTCTCAATGCTCTTGAGGAACACAGGGATTGAAAAAAAGAAATATCGGCAACTATCGGTACACATTTAGCCGAAAACCGATAGTTCTAAAAAGCAACAATCTGCACCGATTAATCGGTAAAACCGTCTGACTCTAGTAATTACATTATCACTAGCAAAAACATTCCTTCATATAAAAATTCAGTTATTACTTGCGATAATACCCATTCTTTATCAAAAAGGGAATTTCAGCAATTGATGACGTGTGTAATTGCATTTTCACTGGTAGAATTTCACAATAATCTGTCATTCACTACTATTAAAAATGCAATTACACACTCGCACACACACACACACACACACACACACTCACTCTCACACACACACACACACACACACACACACGCACACATTCACTCTCACACATACACATGCTCGCGCACATACACACATACACACACACTTTCACACACACACTCACACATACACACACACTCTCACATACACACACTCGCGCACACACACTCACACACACACATACACACACTCGCGCGCACACATTTACACACATACACACTCACACATACACAATCACATACACACAATCGCACACATACACTCACACACACACTCACACATACACACACACATTCACACACACACATTCACACACTCACACACACATTCACACACATACACACACACATACACACACTCGCACATACACACACTCGCACTCACACATACACACACTCGCGCACACACACGTACACACACACACACATTCACACACATACACACTCTCACATACACTCACACATACACACACACTCACACATTCATACACAAACACACATACACACACACACACACACACACACACACACACATATATATATATATATATATATATAATTACTAGTAAAAATGATCATTTTCTGATATCAACAGCTGAAATACAATTAGTAAAAATACTTATTTTTGATATCTGTAATTTGGTTTTCACTAGTGGCCATGTTCATTTTTTTTTTTTTTTTATGTGATTGTAACTAGTAAGAAAGCATTTTAGGATTTTTTTTTTTAAATCTATTGGTATCTGAAATAATTTTCCTTTGAAAACTGAATTGTAGATATCTATAATTCATATCCTGTACAATTAAATGTCAAAAGGTGGTTGCATTCACATACTTGTGTGAAGTGTGTCTCGGGCCTAAAACACTATGCATTACTGCTAAAGATGATTCAAACAGTGAAGGTTTCGTACATCACATGGGTCAGAGAAGAGTTCGATCTGACGGCATCAGCGAGATCAGATGCTGCGTCATCACCGATCCTGTTCTGTATCAACCTGGAAAATGAGCACATTAAACACAAATTGTAAAAGTACAAACAATCAAAAGGTTTTTGTTTGCTGCAGATTGACTAGAAAATTCAGCCTCACCAGAAGATTTTAAGGCTTGTGTTGTCCTTCAGGGCATTTGCCAAACTTCTGCCACCATGAGATGTGATGCCATTGGCAGAGAGACTAAACCGCAATACAACAGTGAATTAACTCTTTATCTGAGAGATGAAGTTCTCTAAATGTAGACAAAAGCATAATTTAATCGTGATGCGAGACTTTACCTGAGGTTGGTGAGACTGGGGTGATTCCTCAATGCGTCCGCAAAAGCTTCTGCCCCCTCATCTCCAATTAAATTACCCCACATTCTACAAAATCAGCCATAATCGGATTTATTCACATGGCTAAAACCACAATTGCTAATAATAGTAATCATACGTCACTTTAAAGGGTTACTTTACCCAAAAATTAACATTTAGTCATTATTCAATCTTTCATCTCATATTCCCTCACTTTAAAGCAAATACGTATTTTCTTTCATCCATGACACGCAAAACATTTAGTTTAGGCACAATCGTGGTCCTAACTGAAAACTTTTGTTTACTTTTTTTGTTGTGGTGGAGGTGGAAGTGGTGGAGGTGGTTGTGGTGGTGGAGGTGGAGGTGGTTGTGGTGGTGGAGGTGGAGGTGGTTGTGGAAGTGGTGATTGTGGTGGAGGTGGAAGTGGTGGAGGTGGTTGTGGTGGAGGTGGTTGTGGTGGTGGAGGTGGAGGTGGTTGTGGTGGTGGAGGTGGAGGTGGTTGTGGTGGAGGTGGAAGTGGTGGTTGTGGAAGTGGTGATTGTGGTGGAGGTGGAAGTGGTGGAGGTGGTTGTGGTGGATGTGGTGGAGGTGGAAGTGGTGGAGGTGATTGTGGTGGAGGTGGAAGAGGTGGAGGTTGTTGTGGTGGAAGTGGTGGAGGTGATTGTGGTGGAAGTGGTGGAGGTGATTGTGGTGGAGATGGAAGTGGTGGAGGTTGTTGTGGTGGAGGTGGAGGTTGTTGTGGTGGAGGTGGAAGTGGTGGAGGTGGTTGTGGTGGAGGTGGTTGTGGTGGTGGAGGTGGAGGTGGAGGTGGTTGTGGTGGAGGTGGTGGTTGTTGTGGTGGTGGTGATTGTGGTGGAGATGGTGTAGGTGGAGGTAGTTGTGGTGGAGGTGATTGTGGTGGAGATGGTGTAGGTGGAGGTAGTTGTGGTGGTTGTGGTGGAGGTGGTGGTGGTGGAAGTGGTGGAGGTGATTGTGGTGGAAGTGGTGGAGGTGGTTGTGGTGGAAGTGGTGGAGGTGATTGTGGTGGAAGTGGTGGAGGTGATTGTGGTGGAGATGGAAGTGGTGGAGGTTGTTGTGGTGGAGGTGGAGGTTGTTGTGGTGGAGGTGGAAGTGGTGGAGGTGGTTGTGGTGGAGGTGGTTGTGGTGGTGGAGGTGGAGGTGGAGGTGGTTGTGGTGGAGGTGGTGGTTGTTGTGGTGGTGGTGATTGTGGTGGAGATGGTGTAGGTGGAGGTAGTTGTGGTGGAGGTGATTGTGGTGGAGATGGTGTAGGTGGAGGTAGTTGTGGTGGTTGTGGTGGAGGTGGTGGTGGAGGTTGTGGTGGAGGTAGTTGTGGTGGATGTGGTTGTTGTGGTGGAGGTGTAAGTGGTGGTAGTAGTGGTGGTGGTATCGCCCAACTAGCGTCATGCAATCTCCCACTAGCGTAGATGCTGGAGTTACGTGTTACCTGTTACTTTTCTCAGCGCTGGCCACGATGGGCCAATCGCAGTTGTTTATTATTACTGGATGATCATTTTTACAAATGCTTTTATATATAATGTGGTGGCGGATTTACATTCACAGGTATGAATCCTTGCAATTATAATTTTTTCATAAAAATAATTATCCTCTGTATAATGTTTTCAAAGGGATATAAAATGTTCTGAGATTTAAAAGCGATGCAGAGCGTCAAGCGCCCCCTGCAGGAAGAAAACTGTGTGTCTCATAAGACACAGTCAGTGGCTGACAACATGTGCAATGTCAGTCTGTAGGTCTGTTACCCACAAAAATAACTAACACTCCACTTTTATAACTATTTTGCATATGAGGTTATATGCATCGGGGAGTTCTCAAATTGCCTTTGCAGTTCTGTTTATCGTATTTGCGATCATTTACGTGATATGCAAGATTAAAACTGCCTAACATCTTTTGCGTTTCACAGAGAAATACGACATGAGTTGGAAAGACATGAGGGTATATGATGATGATGATGATGATGATGATGACATTTTTCATTTTTGGGTGATGCATTGCTTTAAGAACTATATTTAGTTTATTTTTCAGATAGATAAACTCACCCTACATCAAAGATAGATTTGCTCTTGTGAATAGCACTAGCAAGATGCTTCCCACCTACACTGGTGATTTGGTTGCAGCCAAGCCTAGCAAAACATATACAAGTATACCATTTATACATTTAAATACAAAGTATTTATTTTGCATAACCAGTTTGCAAATGTACAGTATGTTTCTTAGATGTTTATGATGGTGTGCATCGTCTGGAATGCATTGCATTATATATGAAGTGTCAAATTTGTTTATAAAGCATTTAAAAAGAGTGGTGTAACCGTGTTAAAATACTTTCCATGCACCTTGAATACATGAGCGTCCACAACTAAATCAGTCATTCAGAGTTTTCAAACATGGGTATTTATTTTTTTAAAGAGTTTTTGTAATTATTTTGGAGTCATGAATATCCAGAAGTGACCTGAACTACATGTGCGATTTTATTATTAGGGCCCGAGCACCGATGGTGCAACGCTTTTGGGTTTTCGTTGAAGGGCGTGTCCGTGGCGGCCTGACAAAGTTCGATATGAAATGAGTCACATTTTTGAGACCTAAACATGCTCGAAAACTCATGAAATTTTGCACACATCTCAAAAGTGGGGAAAATGTACATCTGATATGGGTTTTAGAATTAATTGTGGCAAAATGGCTCAATAGCGCCACCTACAAAATTTCAACGAAGCAGCTCTCACGCCACGTTTCACCTACATGTAAGAAAATCGGTAGGCATATGTAACATGTCAACATGTACGAAAAAGTCTCTTAGAGTCATATCCTAAACCCAACAGGAAGTCAGCCATTGTGATTTTTCTCATAAATTGTTGCTAATTTTTTGCCATTTCCAGGCCTTGTACTTTAAGGAGCTCCTCCTAGAGATTAAATCAGATCAACATCATATTCGGTCAGTCTAATCTAAAGGCCTTGGTGATGCTAAATTGCGAAGCTTTTGAGTTTTCTTTGAATGGCGTGTCCGTGTCAGGCCGCCAAAATTCGATGTTTCGCCATGAAACAGGAGAGTCCTGGCCTGAAAACTTCTATATGCCAATATTCAGTTATAGTCATAGCGCCACCTACTGGCAACAGCAATTTACATGTTTTACACTGTGATACACTCTTAACAACAATTGGAGGGATATTCCCCTGGCATAGCAGCCCCAACGTGCACCAGCGAGCGAAGGCACGTTCATCGCTGCTTGCAACTTTAATTATTATTATTATTATATAAAACTTCACACAAAGTCATGAGGGTCTAAGGTGGTCCTCTCGGTTTTATGTGGAGGGGTTTTGTGGCATGACAACAATATAAGTACCACCAAGTTGGTTACACCACCAGACAATTTTTTTTAATATTAATAATATTTTATATTATATTTGTTATATAATATTTTTCACTGATTAATTTTTCAAATAAATAATAATCAAATATTATTCTAAACTACTTATACCAAAATGTGTATATATTTATTTATTTTTTATTATATTTTAAATATTTTTTTCATTATTTAATTTTTTATTTATAACTGTCCCCAGACGTTTCCGCCATTTGGATATGATTTACTTCAAGCCCCAGAAAAAATATAAAAATAACGTCAATTGACCAAAAATCACCACAAAATGCGCTGAACTTTTTAACATCCAGATGAGCAAATCTTCCAGATGAAAACACACATGTGTAATAGTGCTATCAGAGTATGTTTCTGTGATACCTACTTGACAGTCCTCAAGCGTGGGCATTCTTCAATGATCTTTGCTACCAGTTTGGCTCCGACATCTGTGATGTGATTCTTGTAAAGGCTGTAAATATTGTCATCGATCAGACTGAAGAATTAAAAACGCAACACTTAAAGTGACTGATGTTCAGTTAATCTCACCCCAACACCTTGACAACTTTGTGTCTGATGAGTTCCTCTGCCAGAACTTCAATACTGCTGTCCGTCAGCTGATTCACACACAATCTGAAAGAGAGGGATTTAAAGGAATAACGCCATGATTTATTCAGGCCACATCCACAGTAATTTAATTTAGTTTGAAAACTCTGTTTCGCAAAGATATCTGAAATGCTCTGCTTTCGTTAGGGGACAACATTGTTCTAGTGTCGATGAGCAGTGTAACGTAGCGAAATAAAAACGTATTAGTGCTGACGTCGCGGTATGACTATATTTTTCACTGAATTGTTATTTTTCTTGTTTACTTAAGTACTTTCCACATTGAATAAGTTGATTAAGTGTGAACTTGAAAATATTAAGTAAATTCTACATCAGTACTCAATTCAAACAAGTAAAAAATTATGTTCTAGTTCATAAGTAAATGTTATTTATTATTGTTATCTTTACAATGCGTAGGAAAAAAAACAGAAAACCTTGTCATATTTTATTTGCTAATTTGAGTAAACTTCAATGGTAATACAATAAGTACATTTTAATTTATAAACTTAGTTTGCTTAACTTTTCAAAGTTGGTTTCCCAGCATGCACAGGGCTTGAATGATTAATGAGCTTGCATGGTTTCATTGGTTTTTTTTTTCTGTTTGCAAGTTGATTTACACCATTTTGATTGTTGATTTTGTTGTTACGTTTGGTAACATCTTGTTTTGTGAAGTCTGAAGTTCATTTTCTACTCAATTACCTGTTCATGATCCAAAAAAATATATATTTATTGTTACCGTCATCGTGTTTTGTGCACAAAGTGTTCAGGTCTGTGTGCGCAGCTCTAGATCTTGTGTCTTTGTCAGTAATGCAAGGTGAATTAATCTCATAGATTACATAGCATGCATTGCATTTGCCTGTGGAAGGCGTCGGTGTGTCATGTGGTACATTTATTCACGGGTTTCTCAGAGAGTATTGACACTGACTATCACACCTGGAGTCGCAAGTACAGGGCGTGCTGAGTGACTCCAGCCAGGTCTCCTAAGCAACCAAATTGGCTCCGTTGCTAGGGAGGGTAGAGTCACATGGGGTAACCTCCTCATGGTCATGATTAGTGGTTCTCGCTCTCAATGGGGCATGTGGTGAGTTGTGTGTGGATCGTGGAGAGTAGCATGAGCCTCCACATGCTGTGAGTCTCCGATGCGCGGATTGATGGTCTCAGAAGCGGAGGCAACTGAGTCTTGTCCTCGCCACCCGGATTGAGGTTTTAACTGCAGTAACACTAACTGGTAAGTGGTATAGATGCATATTAAAATGATAAGGGCGAGTCTATAAGACTTCATTTTTGGTGGAAAGTTTTCTACAGTGCTAAATGTGCCCGAGGTTGAAGAAACACCCCATTACGCTTGAGAGATCCTGAAGTGTTAAGCTTCATTCTGTGACAGCGTTGCAATAATTTTAGAACCTAAAAATGTGTTGTGGACGCTTTGAGTAGAGCTCAACTCTGCATGCATGTTCCTTACCTTACTACAGTCATTTTGCTGAAAGACGGTCTCAGTTGCTTCACGCCATAATCATTAATGTTATTATTGTCCATGTCGACTCCCAGGTGCTTCTTACGGTGATGGAGTACAAAGTTCAAAGCGCTGCAGTCCGCCGAGTATATGTTACAGAACGCAATCTTGATGTAATCTGCCGATATGCCATTGGCGGTCATCTTAGCTACTTCCTCGCTGTTTGTCTCAAATATGCACCGAAGCATCCACAAGAAGTTTGGCATTGCATGCACTTTAACGCCCTCCACGTCTGTGGATTTGTAACAGGGTAGACCCTTAAGATGAGACCTCACGCTGTTCGACAGGTACGACTTGAGTGCCTTGCACTTTTGCTTCAACAAAATTGGTGGAACGAGGTGTTCTAGGAGCGCAGCGTTGGGTTTGGATAAGAGACCGCATAAGAATAAGTTGGTGAACTGAAAGTGCTCATTGGTCTGGAAAGGGTCCGTGTCTGTGAGTTTTGACTTTCCCAGACAGGGTAAACAGGAAGACTTCTTCTTGTATTCACATTTTGAGAAGAACCTCAGAATCATATCTGGAGGGATTTTTGAGTCCAGCACCAGAGAAAAAGCTGCTAAGAAGGCCTGTAGGGTCACATGAAGAAACTCAAAGGTAGCCGAGCCTCCGCATCCGTCGTAATGGCAAACGGGTCTCAGAAAGCCAAACTGAAGGTCCTTTTCGTCTAATCCGCATGACAACACCTCTTCCATGCTGAACACAAATCCGCCCCTTTCAAGACATTGTAGAGCGAGTTTAGCGAAGGCTGAAAGCTTCTGCTTGCCACTTTTGAAGGTCTCCGCAGGACACCTCATGCTCCATTTCAGAAGTCCAGGACGGGCCGTTGAGTGGCCCAAGAAGACTTCTGAAAGAAGCAAGAAGACATTTGTGAAGGTGATGCAAAAGTCTGGTAACTCGAAGTCATCGTACACAGAGCGGAGGTGTTTGAAGCTCTTGAGGATGATCCAACTGAACAACGGGATGGAACAGAGACTCGACAGATGAGGGTTGGCGTCAAGCTGCTCGTTCACCAGCGTCCTGTATTCCTGCTCGGGAAAGAGTAGAGCTGTGTATCTCTTCAGGTGTTCAGGTGAGAATCCCCTCAAACACACCTTCTTCCTCAACACTCTGCTTGGGACCTTTGTGCCAGTTCGTGCGGTCAGGATCTTTCGAGAACCCTTGAGCAATTTTCCACACAGCAAATTCATCAAAAGCAGCAGAGGGCTCGTCTTTTCTTCGGGGCAAACCACTTCGGGAACACTGTCCAGGTCAAAATCCATTTGGATTTCATCGTATCCATCAAACGTGAAAAGTACCGTCTCGGGGAATCGTAAGATGTAGTTAAAGACCTCATTATCAGGGTCTGCATCAGGATAGCAATTGTGCTTGAAGATCAAGTCCTTCAACGAGATCTCATACGACTCCTTGAAGGCACTGAACATCCTGCACCTGAATTTGAAGAAGAACTTGGCACAAGTGCTCAGCTCCCGTCTGGACCACAAGTTCTGCAGTTTCTGAAGAACAATTGATTTGCCCACACCAGCGTCACCGATGATGAAGATGGTCTCGGCCTGCTGGTTGAAAACCCCCAGATCTTCTAGAAGATCATCCAGATTCTGTAAGTAGCCCAGACTCTCATTCCTGCCATTCAAGAGCTCCATCTGCGTGTCCGTGTAAAGATCTTCCAGTGGCGTTTCGTCACTCTTCGAGTAGGACATGATGAACTGAGTGTCTCTTCTCAGCTCATCTCGGAGCTTCTCACAGTAATTGCTAACTGTGAAGATGCAAGCCAGTTAGTGCACCGAATTAGCTGGAAAAAGGTCTGATCATTGTTAGAATCATTCATATTGTATCTGTGGACCTTGATGAATTGTGTATCTCTGAAATGGTTTTATATATCATTTTAAATGAAAACACACTTACTTGGGTCTGTGTTAATCACTGGTATGACACTTATATTGTCTAACGGTGTGTACTGAATATCACTGAACCAAGGCCGCAGGTCAACGTAAGCGTTGCATGCTTCATGAAGTATGTGTATGAAGTATGCAGAACACTCCTCTCCTTTACTCTGCACCAGCTCCAAGATCTTGCGTACCTGCAGGTACAGGTGAGTTTATTAGATCCCAGATAGCACACGTACTCTCGGAGATGATGCTTTTCATCTGGATATCATCACAATCTAATGAACATCTTAAAAAGAGCAGATTTACCAAGATTTTAAATCATAAATGTCTCAAGACATCTTCTGAATGTCTTGACATCCGAAACATAACTATCGATAAATGCCTTATTGTAGATGAGCAAACAGCGTAACAAAAATACGTCTTCCAGACATGGTGCGAGGATCCTATTGTTCTTCTAGCCGTTTATTATTATTATTATTATTATTATTATATAGCATTTTTGAGGGCCTAAACATACTCAGAATCTCATTAAACTTTGCACACGCATCAGAAGTGGCAAAAATGAACATCTGATATGGGTTTCAGAATTAGGTGTGGAAAAATGGCTCGATAGCGCCACCTACAAACCTTC
>JAVLUX010000014.1:1820429-1825429 GCA_032164185.1 Moxostoma hubbsi
GTGTCCGGCAGCGGGCTCCTCCGCATCCTGGCATCCAGCAGCGGGCTCCTCCGCATCCTGGCATCTGGTAGCGGCTCTTCTACCTCCTGACAGATGGCAGTGGGCTCCTCCGCATCCTGGCATCCGACAGCTGCTCTTCTAACTCCTGGCAGATGGCAGCGGGCTCCTCCTTCCCCTAGTGGACGGCAGCGGGCTCCTCCGCCTCCTTGTGAAGCGCTCCAGTACCATCGAGCCAATCCTCTCCTTGGCGTCGCAATCCTCCATCAGCGGTGAGGGCTTTTTGATGGCGAACTCGCTGGCATCCGCCAGAAGGCAGAGGAGCAGCTGCCATCCGCTAGGAGGTGACATCCAGTGCCATCACCCGGCATCATGGAGAATCGCTGGACAGCTGTCTGCGGACCAAATGGTAGTGTGGGCGTTTTTTTTTTTTTTTATACAAAAGACTTTTAATGAAATAAAACACAACATAAAACTGCTTTCCAGCAGAACACAAAAGTACACACACACACACACACACACACACACACACACTGCTGCGTGGATCTCTCTCTCTCTCAAACTGGCATTTCCTGTTCCTCTCTTTCCCTCTCCTGGCTGATTCAGCGCCAGGCATCCATTGTTACGGTCCGGCCATTGACAGCCAGTTGCATCTCATGAAATTTCAGTGTGGAAATAATGAATGCTGTTCTAGATTTTATCCTGGTTTGCTGCATTATCTCAAAATCTATTTTATTATTTTCTAATTGTCTTGAAAATATTTGGAAAACTTGACACTTTCTAGGAATTTTGTACATCCAATTTTTGATAGATATAAGTGCCGGGTTTCTAAAGACCCGAAAGAGTATTTGGGGAATTGAATTACTTTTAAGTACATTATAGGGTAATGTTTATTTTTTATATATATTATTTATGTAGAATACATGAATTATGGTCCTGTAATTGTGTCATTGTGAAGGAGAAATGTGAAGTGTTGTAGTGTATGACTTGTGTGTAACAATAAACAAGAAATATATAGACATTGTTTTGAATTTGTTGAGTGTAAAAGTGTTTTTGAAAGTTACTTAAAAGTAATTTAATTAGTAATGTAGTTACTTTATTAACAAAGTAATTAGTAAAGTAATCTGATTACAATTTTAGAGAAATAATTAGTCATTTGTAGTGGATTACTATTTTTAAGGAACTTACCCAATGGTAAATGCCTCATTGTAACCTTGAATTGTGCTTCTTCTTTTTTAACGAGGGTTAAACTCACTATTTATGACCAAAGAGTTTATCCACCATAGATGTGTTATCTGGCAATGGTTAGCCCTCCTACATCACAGTTGTCACAGTTTTTAAACAACAGAAAGGCTTGCTTAGCTGCCATTGCCAGACACATTGTTTTGTTTATTCATGTCTTAGCGGCTGCAGTTAAACAACGCGGATGTTTCCTCTGGACTGTAACGTACAGGTCAACCTGTGGCTGGAGCAGGGTGCATGAAAATCTATAGAGAGAGACTGGAAATATGAATGAGTGAAGACACACCTCTGTTTGTCAGATTACACCAGGAGAAGATGGACGTAATTGCACAGACTTGTTAACGGGGTACCTCAGGGTTCAGTCCTAGGGCCTCCCTTCTTGTCCATTTACATGTCATTACTTGGATCTGTTATTCCTTTGCTGATGGCACATAACTCTAACTTTCCTTCCAGCCTGCTGGTCCTATGGATCTCAGCCTGCCTGGTAGACAATTTCGTGCTGGATGGAAAAAAATCACCTCCAGCTTAACCTAGCAAAGACGAAACTTCTCATTGTTTATATTTCTGCATTTGGCAGACGCTTTTATCCAAAGCGACTTACAGTGCACTTATTACAGGGACAATCCCCCCAGAGCAACCTGGAGTTAAGTGCCTTACTCAAGGACACAATGGTGGTGGCTGTGGGGATCAAACCAGCAACCTTCTGATTACCAGTTAAGTGCTTTAGCCCACTACACCACCACCACTCCACTCCACTGTTTCAGCAAGTCCCAGCTACACAACATAACTTCACCATTTCACAGACCACATCGCAAAGATTTCCACAGTACAACATTAGGAAGGTCAGACATTTCCTATCTTAGCATGCTACACAACTTGGTTTTCAACGAGCCTAAGAGAGAGTTTACTGTATTTCACGGCTCTTTTCATCGAACTGCACTGACTGCCAATGGTTGCTCATGGCAAGTTCAAGGCATAAATGCTTGCTTACAGAAAAGCCACTAGTTAGGACTTTCACTTCCACCATTCCTCATTGGTGGAATGATCTGGAAAGACTGCTCCATCAGAGCAATTGATTCTCCAACCATTTCAAGAAGCATCTAAAAGTCACACTTCTTCAAGTGCAATTTAAACTTTATATTGACGCACTTCTCATGTTATTGCCTATTTATGACGAATTGCTATTGCTGTATTTCTCATTTGTACTCTTTAAGTTGCTTTGGATAAAAGTGTCTGCTAAATGAATAAATGTAAACTGCTAAAAGTGTGCCCCTGCTGGTAGGTGCTGTAACTACACCATTCTGGAGGCAAAAAGCAGCTTTCTCCAATGACAGCCAATGAAGGAATCATTCTCCCAAAAATGAAAATTCTCATAACTGACTCACCTTCATGTGTTTCTTATGCAGGACACAAAATATGTTTCGATTAATATCTCGGTCCATCTCTTCAGTACAATGCTAGGTGATTGGGCCTCACTTTAAAGCATAAAAAAGCACCCCAAAGTAACTTATGACTTGTGCGTCATATTCTAAGACTGTGAAGCCATACGATGGGTTTTGGTGAGAGAACTCTGAATTTAAGTCATTTTTCAGTGGCAATCTTGACATCCGTTGCGCGTATAAAAGCGTTATGAAAGAAGTTAGTTCACAGTGGCTCACATTGCGTTAAAACAACTTCTCGTATAAACAACCATTTTTTTTTAAAGACAGACTGTCAGTCACATGGCAATTACGGCTCAGGTGATTGGCTCGTTTCGCATGCAGGTACTAATGAAAGCTCTCTCCAATCACGAGTGTGACAAATGACACATAAGCAAAGCAAAATGAATGCTTAAAAAGAAAATACTTTATGCAATTTATTTGCTACCATACATTACAAATACTGCACATTTCTGATCCGCTATCCGAGTAAACAACACAACTAGCCTTTGAGTATTTTAATGTGATTCTTTACTCTGTAGAATACAGATGGTGGTGATGTGGATTCACATAGACTCGAGCGAGCGCATCTATCCAATGCTAATCATCAGATAGAATCTCCTCTGTCCTTTTTTTGGATTTTTTCAAAGCTTTCTTCAGTTCCTTCATCACCGACAGAGATCCCTCGTACTTGTTGGTTTCAATTGATCGGAGTTTCTCCTGGTACTCCTCTGGAAGCCCGTTCTGTTCTGCACCCATCACAATCACCTGCAGGACAGGTAAAGACAAGTTTTATTTCTCGTTGAATTTATGACCATTCTTCATTGTGTTCTTTATGATATTCCTCTGATATGAATTGTAGTATTTCAGCAGAGGACACGATCGGCATAAAGTCTGGTCCACGTTTCAGCTGCTTATTTAATTGCACACTTAGACAGGAAGAGGCCATCAGTCCAACATATAAAGCAGCCAATCACAGTTGGTTTAGTTATTATCTTAATTGGATTATACCACAATAATTGATTGGTGTGGAAAAATGACTTCAAATAATGCTGCATAAGTCTCCGTAAATGGTTGTACAGAAAAAAGATGAAAAATCTGTTTAAATAAGGTCAACATTTTGTTCATGTTTTATTTAGATGGCTTAAACTTTAGACATCCCAGAGAAACTTCTGATGGTAAAAATGTAGGTGAGGTAAATGTTTTTAGAAGGCATGCAAATGTATGCATTTAAGTTGCTTACATCAGGAAGGGTCACAATACCAGACCAATACAAACCTTTTTATTTATTTATTTTCTTTTTTTTCCCCCTTTTTCACCCAATTTGTAACACCCATTTCCCAATGCCGTTGCCACGGAGACATAGTGGCATCCACGCTCAACTCGCCAAGTGCTCTACTGAGAACGAATCACAGTGACCACGAGGAGGTTACCCCATGTGACTCTACCCTCCCTAGCAACCGGGCCAATTTGGTTGCCTAGGCGATCTGCCTGGTGTCACTCAGCACGCCCTGGATTCAAACTCGTGACTCCAGGTGTGATAGCCAGCATCTTTACCACTGAGCTACCCAGACCCCAATACAAACCTTTTATTGATCTCTTCAACTATGCAGACCCACGGGGGATCCAAAAGGGGGCAATTATTATTTTATGCTTAAAATGTTCAAGTCTACGTATACATGTCAGGCATATGTTGTGTTGTTTGAAAGCTTAGAATCTGAACTTTCCATTGATAACCATCACTTCTGCATTTGTTACATAAAATAAGGCCTGAAAAAAATTCACGTCGCAAATCAGCACCACCTAGAGGTTATGTGGATGAAATATGAAAATTAATATAAAATAGCACTTATATATATATATCAAATGAAAGCTCTCATTCTCAGGAATGCAAAAAAATAATTTCCTTGCCCTAATACCACAGTTCGCAAAATGATCTAAAGAATCACAAAGTGAAATATGATATTTGTAAGACATCTAATACAGATGTCTTTCTTATGTGCCGATAACTGCTGCTTTAGGTACCAAATAGCTAGACTTTATATTTGATTTGACCTTTTCTGCTTGTCTGTGAGCTTGCTTAGTTGAATAATCTAATGTTATATCATGGATGTCCAGAACAAAATATGATAAACAAATCATCGGAAATATGTTACTGACTATTGATGATAAAATCAATGGAAAACATCTTCGCAAAGGGGAGGATCTCCACTTTCTAATGACCCCTAGATTGAGCTTGTAGTCCACTCAGAGGCCGAGATATTCAATGAAATAATGAGGGTGTTGCTTGAACTGAACATTAGACTGAATGTCTATGGACAAGAACATCTGTGAGGGATAAAA
>JAVLUX010000014.1:1832929-1845429 GCA_032164185.1 Moxostoma hubbsi
CACAAACACACACACACTCTCACAAACAAACACTCAAACACACAAACACTCACACACACACACACTCTCACACACTCACACAAACACACACTCACACAAACAAACACACACACACACACTCACACAAACAAACACTCACACAAACACACACACACTCTCACAAACAAACACACACAAACACTCACACACACACACTCACACACACACACACACTCTCACACACTCACACAAACACACACTCACACAAACAAACACACACACACACACACTCACACAAACAAACACATCTGTAAAACTCAATAGTTAATTATTATTTATCCTGAAGATAGAGACAGTGTGGACATGCTGCATAACTGACCCATGTCCACTGTATGTGTTCAGAATACACATGCGTCTCATTTACACATTCACAAGCAGTTGAAAACTAGTTTAATAAGATATGAAGTGAATTATCACCCACCTGCTGAACAGAGAAAGAAAACTCCAGCTGTGAGCAGCATGATGCTGATGATGCAGGTTTGACTGATGGACATTGTGTGAGCTGTTCTGTGTTAATGGAGAGAAGGTGACAGAGAGACCGTCTGGACCCAGATGGTCTCATTAGCCCCACCCCCTTCCTCCCATTGACCAATCGGTGCATTTCTAGGGGAGTGACTGTAGGTACGTCAATGTAAATGCAAAGAGTTTGATGCCAAGTGTGTTCAAGCAATGGAAAAAGCCATTCGTGTTATTTCGAATGATTTTACACATTTTTATACGCAAGACCAAAACTTTCATATGATTGTTTTTATGATTGAAGTAAGAGTCGGCAGTTTCATTGGCTGTCCTGAAGGCCAGATGCGGCAGCTACAGGTAGCCAGTCAAATGAGATCAAGTGTGGGGTGACATGAGCCCTTTTTGGCTGAATGAAGACCAGATGCGCTGTTGCATTCTGGACCATCTGCAGTGGCTTAAACGTGATAGCCGAGAGGCCAGCCAACAACGCATTGCAGTAGTCCAGTCTTGAAATGACCAGAGCTTGGACCAGGAGCTGTGCAGCATTTTCCTGATTTTCCCCGCACTCCAGAGATACCAAATGAGCTTTATTGAGACACATCGAGCCGAAACGGTCGTCTAAAACAACAGCAGCGAAACAGCGCCCTCGACTGGCAACTGTTGTGAACAACATGGCATAAAAATGGCATTAAGCCTCAATAATTAGCTGAAACTACAATACAATGACAATGCACGAAATGATTGACAGGCAGAGCGCGTCATTGTCCGCGGACACGTGTTGTGTTTATGTTTGTGGTTTACAGAGTTTAGAGTCATCACAGGGACCGGTGAGAGCTCTCACGACCCTTATTTCAGGGATATCTTTCAGGGTTTGGTGTAAAATCATTATTAGGGTGATTAGCGCTACCTCTCCCGCGCCATATCCGTCATTTTTTACTTTTGAGACAATTCGATTAGGTAGAAACAATAATATGAAAGTTCACTGTTATGTTAAATCTTATTCATCTGAGATATATTTAAGTAGATACATTTGAATGAACTGATACATTTGTGTAAATCTAACAAAGGCTTTCTATTTATTCTAACATAAAATGACAATAAGTTGAAATTACTTGCGTCAAGCTTTTTTTTTTCCTCCCAATTTGTAACGCCAAATTCCCAATGCGCTGTAAGTCCTCGTGGTGGCGTAGTGACTCGACTCAATCCGGGTGCTGAGGACAAATCCGCGTCTGAGACTTTCAATCCACGCATCTTATCACGTGACTTGAGCGCGTTACCATGGAGACGTAGCGCGTGTGGAGGCTTCACGCTATTCTCCTCAGCATCCACACACAACTCACCACACGCCCCACCGAGAGCGAGAACCACATTATAGTGACCACGAGGAGGTTACCCCATGTGACTCTACCCTCCCTAGCAACCGGGCCAATTTGGTTGCCCCATGTGACTCTACCCTCCCTAGCAACCGGGCCAATTTGGTTGCCCCATGTGACTCTACCCTCCCTAGCAACCGGGCCAATTTGGTTGCCCCATGTGACTCTACCCTCCCTAGCAACCGGGCCAATTTGGTTGCCCCATGTGACTCTACCCTCCCTAGCAACCGGGCCAATTTGGTTGCCCCATGTGACTCTACCCTCCCTAGCAACCGGGCCAATTTGGTTGCCCCATGTGACTCTACCCTCCCTAGCAACCGGGCCAATTTGGTTGCTAAGGAGACCTGGCTGGAGTCACTCAGCACGCCCTGGATTCAAACTCACGACTCCAGCGGTGATAGTCAGCGTCAATACTCGCTGAGATACCCCGACCCCCTCCATCACATTTTTTAAGTAAATCCAACACTTTTTTTTTTAGTAACGGTACAATTTTCACTATTAAGACATCTTGTATGTGTTTGTTCTGCATAAATTGAGATACATGTATCTAATGGACCAATGATGCACAGTACATGGTGGCAAACTGTTCAGTTACATTTGACAAATTAGACGATTTAACCAAAGTGTGACACAAAACCATCATAAATACACAAACATAATCAGCTGTACAATTATTATAATGACATGAGCTTGAAGCCACAGCCGTCAGTAATGCCACGAGATTATCAGGCACTGCCAATGATAATCTGGACATGCACTTTCATTCGTGAATGCCAACAGAGGGCAGTGTTGGCACTTTTGTGTTGGCAGTGTAATGCACATTTTATAAAATCAATTCTTGTACCACTTTTCATACGTCCCGTCTCTTTTGGCCGAAAAGATAATCTAATTACACACAATCTGGACTGGACCGTGTGCCTGTAGTTACAAGTCTGTCCAGTGTGCAAGCCTAATTTCTAGCAAACATTTCCATTACTTCCACAAACAACTACATTTCCCACGAGAGCAAAGCCAATTTAAAGCAATAAACTAACTTAATTACCTTTGCAGATTGTCCCTGTTTTGCTAAATGTGTTACATGGTTCAAAGGTTGTTATGTGATGTACAAATTGATATATAGACTATTACATTCCTCCTGTTGTGTAGATTTGGCTCTTTATGTCTCTAAATCGGACAGTGTGTTAAAATAGAGCTCATGGTGTTTTAATGTGGCAAGTAAAGGCAGTCTACAGTTCACTGTTGCGTAACATGTGCTGCCAATGGTTTCGGTACAGTACAGGTTACGGGTCATGGCTCCTCACAGCAGTGGTGGCGGCAGCGTGTCAGAGCGTGTTAAGTCAAAATATCATGAAAGAGATTTAACAGTTCTTTCCAGTCACTTCCGCTCTGTTTTTACAGAACAGAGGAACAGTTCACATTATGTTCCTTTTTTATATGGGATCATTAAAGCCAAAAACATTGCAACACACACACACTGCAAGCACATGGTCTCATTGTGCATGTTTAAAGGTGATGTGTGGTATATATCTCTTATGTTTATGTGTAGATACTTTCATTGGCCCCATTCACTTCCTTTCTAAGGGCCTCACTGTAACCTCGCTTTTTGCTGCTGCTTTATTTTAAAGAGTCGAAATTAGTTTTTATGTTAATCAACATTAATGCCACAAATGCTGTTGATTGAGCTTAAAGGGACAGTTCACCCAAAAATAAAAATGCAAATTCTCTCTGTATTTACTCACGCTCATGTCATCCTCAGTCAGATCCATACAATCCAAGTGAATGGGTACCAAAAGTTTGGAGTGCCATAAAGACATATGGTAAAAACTTACCGAAATATTGGTCTGTTTCTCACACACACGTATCATATCACTTCTGAAGGCATGGATTAAACCACTGGAGTCATCTGGATTACTTTTATGCTGCTTTTATGTGCTTTTTGGAGCTTCAAAATTCTGGTCACCATTCACTTGCATTGTACGGACCAACAGAGATGACACATTCTTCTAAATATCTACATTTGTGTTCTGCAACAGAAAGAAAGTCACACATCTGGGATGAAATGAGGGTGAGTAAATAATGCGAGAATCTTCATTTTTGGGTGAACTACCCCTTTAACTTGCATTAAGAACACACACACTCATTAATTTTCTTAATTTTCTCATTTCTAAAAGGTTTATTTACAACACGGCCCGGGAGAGTCAACAGCTGAAGTCCCAAATTAGTCAAAAGAATCGTCACATTACATGTTTTTTGTCTAAACTGCTGCTGGCGGAGTACAATTGATCAGCACAAACTCATTCTCTCATTGGATGTTAGTTGTTATGCAATGCTTTGAAAAGAGGTGTTATACAAAGTTACATGTTTTGTTAAGATTCAAGGCTAAAAAGATAAACCCCCTCCTTTCTGTGCTTTGCTGACCCTCTTATCAAGGTTTTATCTTTACAAACCAAAAGTACAAAGGCACATTTTGTCTCATTCGCACATGCAAGTTATTACAAATTCTTCCATATGTTAGACTTCCTTTCACATTCCTCTCCTTTAATCATAAGTTTACCATGGTATAACTACAGTAACCATATATTAACCTTGATTTTACTATACTGTAGATTTTAACCATGGTTAATCTTGTGGAAACGTATCATTTTACTACAAATACCATGGTATTACTGCGAGGGAACGCAAAACGTATGGCGAGGGAACGCAAAATTATTTTGGCGAGGGAACGCACAACGTATGGCGAGGGAATGCAAAATTATATTGGCGAGGGAACACAAAACATATGGCGAGGGAACGCTAAATTATTATGGCGAGGGAACACAAAACATATTGCGAGGGAACGCCAAATTATTGTTGCGAGGGAACGCAAAACGTATGGCGAGGGAATGCTAAATTATTATGGCGAGGGAACGCTAAATTATTATGGCGAGGGAACGCAAAACGTATGGCGAGGGAACGCAAAACGTATAGCGAGGGAACGCAAAACGTATGGCGTGGGAACGCAAAACATATTGCGAGGGAACGCCAAATTATTGTTGCGAGGGAACGCAAAACGTATGGCGAGGGAATGCTAAATTATTATGGCGAGGGAACGCTAAATTATTATGGCGAGGGAACGCAAAACGTATGGCGAGGGAACGCAAAACGTATAGCGAGGGAACGCAAAACGTATGGCGTGGGAACGCAAAACATATTGCGAGGGAACGCCAAATTATTGTTGCGAGGGAACGCAAAACGTATGGCGAGGGAATGCTAAATTATTATGGCGAGGGAACGCTAAATTATTATGGCGAGGGAACGCAAAACGTATGGTGAGGGAACGCCAAATTATTGTTGTGAGGGAACGCAAAACGTATGGCGAGGGAACGCTAAATTATTATTGCGAGGGAACGCAAAACGTATGGCGAGGGAACGCAAAACGTATGGCGAGGGAACGCAAAACGTATGGTGAGGGAACGCCAAATTATTGTTGCGCAGGAACGCTAAATTATTATTGTGAGGGAACGCAAAACGTATGGCGAGGGAACGCAAAATTATTATTGCGAGGGAACGCAAAACGTATGGCGAGGGAACGCTAAATTATTATTGTGAGGGAACGCAAAACGTATGGCGAGGGAACGCTAAATTATTATTGCGAGGGAACGCAAAACGTATGGCGAGGGAACGCTAAATTATTATTGCGAGGGAACGCAAAACGTGTTGCCACTGAATGCAAAACTATTTGAGAAAATAAATTCTCTAACATTTACTCTACCGTAACAGTTGTTGGTCTGAAAGCAAAACATCTCCATGAAGAAGAAACGTTATGCTAATGGCTGCTGTAGTGCCGCTTCTGGCAACACTGGAAATGCAACTTGTACTTGTGTTGCCTCACAAGTTGCATTCTGATGTATTTTGCCATGCTTGAGTACTGGATGTTTAGCACAAGATGTTTGTGCTGCTCCCGTCGAGTGACGTCATGCTGAATTCCCCATCTGTTTCTAAAAAACTCTCAGACTGTTCTAGAATTATCAGCGCATTTAACAGTTTTATTAATCTGCTCCCAGCAGTTCTGGCCGGTAAAGATGCTGAGATATCAAATAAACATTCAAATCAGACGTTCACTCCTGGAACAAATACACACTTTTGGGTGTTCTGCCAGTGGGACGCATGAAAAACAAGTTTGTGGGCAGTTATACAGCTGTGTTACTTGCTGTGACACCTGCCCAGCGTGAACTTCAATGAAGAAACATCAGTCCCACTGTCTGATGAGCCATTGCTGAAGATGTCCTGAGCGAAACTCCCCGATTGGGAACCGCACATGTCGCCAAGCACTTCCATGTACATTTACATTTAGTCATTTAGTTATTTATCCAAAGCGACTTACAAATATGGACAATAGCAAGCGATTTGTCGTGCAAAAGTCAACAATATCTGCAGTATCGCACAGACAAGTTCTCAAAGTGGCTGGAGTAGTATAGAATTATAGACTAGTATAGAATAGTATAGAATTTACGGTTTATGTAGGAAATGTTGCCCTTTGCCGTCTGTCTCTGATTTGACCTCGTTCACTGGGTTTCTATGTGGTTGGTTGTTTGTTTTTTGTTTTTTACAATCTTTTAATAAAGAGACGTGATTTCCACCAACTTCAGTGGCTGCCACTACTGTGATGAAATATTTGCAGGGATTTATAGGTCGCTTGCAAAAAAAATAAATATTTTTGTCAGAATACATAGTTACGTTTATAATCAGCCCAACCTTTAAACCTTGGTCTTATGAGCCAGCAAAACATATAAAAATTACTTGGTGGATCTTTTAACCCTTTAAGCTCTGAAGGTGTTTTTAAAGATTTCTTGTTTCAGTGGCATACCCCAAATTAAAGGCTTATATCTAAAAAATAAAAAAAACTAAGCGTTCGGGATCATTGTAAATAACTTTTACTGATAAAGATTGATACATTCTGATACTCCCGACCGACAAAACTACTGAAAAAATTGATAAATTGAGCTGAAAATTTACTTTTTTCTTCTTGTTCTGATTTGACATTTTGGTGTACATAAGATGGTTCTGAAAAACTACTTTTGAAAAAAATGTGTGTTGATACGACAAATCAATCAAAAGTTCAACATTATAAATATAATTGATCATAGTGTCCGAAAACATCTCCAAACAAATAAAAGATAATAATTGTACATAAGAACTAATTACACATGCAAACACAACAATGACTAAAGGTTTGCATAGCATGCAGACATGATTTTAGTCATGAGATTTCACAGAATGAGTTTCATTCTGTGACATTTGAGTCATCATTGAGTCTGTGTCATGTATTTGGCGCCATCTCCTGGTGGTCATATGTAACATTGTGCTTCGTGTGGATTATCTAATGATCTATATACATCTGATTATATTGTGTGTGGACTCGTTTGAAAGATAATCACCTCATTCAGTTTCATTCTGTGCCATTTGAGTCATCATTGAGTCTGTGTCATGTATTTGGTGCCATCTCCTGGTGGTCATATGTAACATTGTGCTTCATGTGGATTATCTAATGATCTATACATCTGATTATCTTGTGTGTGGACTCGTTTGAAAGATAATCACCTCATTCAGTTTCATTCTGTGCCATTTGAGTCATCATTGAGTCTGTGTCATGTATTTGGCACCATCTCCTGGTGGTCATATGTAACATTGTGCTTCATGTGGATTATCTAATGATCTATACATCTGATTATCTTGTGTGTGGACTCGTTTGAAAGATAATCACCTCATTCAGTTTCATTCTGTGCCATTTGAGTCATCATTGAGTCTGTGTCATGTATTTGGCACCATCTCCTGGTGGTCATATGTAACATTGTGCTTCGTGTGGATTATCTAATGATCTATATACATCTGATTATATTGTGTGTGGACTCGTTTGAAAGATAATCACCTCATTCAGTTTCATTCTGTGCCATTTGAGTCATCATTGAGTCTGTGTCATGTATTTGGTGCCATCTCCTGGTGGTCATATGTAACATTGTGCTTCATGTGGATTATCTAATGATCTATACATCTGATTATCTTGTGTGTGGACTCGTTTGAAAGATAATCACCTCATTCAGTTTCATTCTGTGCCATTTGAGTCATCATTGAGTCTGTGTCATGTATTTGGCACCATCTCCTGGTGGTCATATGTAACATTGTGCTTCATGTGGATTATCTAATGATCTATACATCTGATTATCTTTTGTGTGGACTCGTTTGAAAGATAATCACCTCATTCAGTTTCATTCTGTGCCATTTGAGTCATCATTGAGTCTGTGTCATGTATTTGGCGCCATCTCCTGGTGGTCATATGTAACATTGTGCTTCATGTGGATTATCTAATGATCTATACATCTGATTATCTTGTGTGTGGACTCGTTTGAAAGATAATCACTTCATTTGGTTTCATTCTGTGCCATTTGAGTCATCATTGAGTCTGTGTCATGTATTTGGCGCCATCTCCTGGTGGTCATATTTAACATTGTGCTTCGTGTGGATTATCTAATGATCTATATACATCTGATTATCTTGTGTGTGGACTCGTTTGAAAGATAATCAACTCCTCTAAATAATGATATGTGATATTTTTTATTCCATTTATTTTTCTTGAAGTTATAAGTGAAAACGCAGGATTTAAACAACACTTACGTAAATATCAAAGATATGTACTTTGATATTACTCACTATATTTTTGTGATTTATCTGCAAATTTCAAAGCATGTGTTCAGTTTTGGTCACACTGTTTACATGCATTGTAAAGTAGAGCTTCTAGGCTTTCAAAAGATACCTATTTTGTGTTGGTCAAGACTGTAGTTTATTTATATTTTGACACATTTTTGTTTTCTCACAGGCCCATCCGAGCTTAAAGGATTAAAGAGGGATTTAAAAACTAAAGTCTTCTCTTGCTCAAAGTAATCCGTGTCCAAGTGTTGTTTGTTGTTGTGAAGAACAGTAGGGAGGACACAGCTGTTCAGGTTGGCAAAGTGAAATGCTTTTATCATCAGTGAAAAACAAAATGCATTCTTTTGTCAGATGTTGAGCGAAAAATAAATAAATCACCTGATGGCCGTAGTCTTTATCATTTAGTAAAATAATAATAAAACCTTTTCCCCATCAACCTAGCAGTCTTTAAAGAAACTGTAGAGAAGCGTCCCAGCGAGTGACAGGTTTGAGGTTCACGGAGGATAGGAGAACAGAAAGGAAAGCCACTGGTTTCTAAGGTCAGTGAAAGTAAAAGAGCAAAGGATGCTGGGAAACTTGTGAAAGAATGAACGTCAAGAGGAAGTTCCAGCTTGAAATATTGAATGGTGAACTTCAAAGTCTTGTCTTGGTCATGAACGATTCAGTGTTTTTTAACTAATCTGTTCAGTGAATGATTCAGTGATTCACTTATAATAGACATTGAAAAGGATATAGATGCAGGCCGAGCTCCACAAGACCATTTACAAAGCCCCTAATCCAAACCTAACCTTGGGTGAAAGAGCCACACCCTTTTGGAGTAGGCCCTAACCGCCTTCTAGAGAAACCCTTCTGGAGTTTCCCGCCCTCTTTTGGAGTTCTCTCCACCTCACTCGCCACCTAGTGGTTTAATGATATAACCTATAGATCGAGTCACTGAACGAGTCTTTTTTTTGGTCAATGGAATCAAACGATTTGATTCGCTCATGGCGCTAGACTTGAAAACGCACCACAATGGCCGATAAACATTTATGCGTTGATCAACAGATGTTTTAAGACAGAAAATACTGCACTAGGTGACCAAATGTCTCTCTATATATTTTTCTTAATGTTATTTGTGTTTACTTCTCTTTTTATTAGCGCTGTTTAATACGGTAGCCCTGAACCGCACTGTGAAATAGGTGATTTTTTCCTATAAATGTATTTCTCTCTCTCTCTCTCTCTCTCAAAAAAAATTTATTAAATAAAAATTCTCCTGAAGAGGCTATTTATTTATTTTTTGCTTGCTAGCTAACAGTTACATGCGGTACCAACCTCGGCCACCAGGTGCCACCATCAGTAAGCCTGAAATCTTACAAGGTTAAAGGTGACAAAATTAAAAATTTTTGAGAGAGTAAAATATATTTGAAAAAAATTCACCTTGTCAATTTTTTATTTATTTTTTCCACAGTGCGCTTCAGGGCTTCCTAGTTTAAAAACCTTTTTTCATTGATATCGCGTTGATATGCGGCACTGTTACAAACTGCAATAAAAATAAGTAATAATCTATGTTTGACTATATTTCACCACAGCAAGTGACTGAAATCAAATATTAACCTGAATTGCATCTATACATCTGATTATCTTGTGTGTGGACTCATTTGAAAGATAATCATCTCATTCAGTTTCATTCTGTGCCATTTGAGTCATCATTGAGTCTGTGTCATGTATTTGGCACCATGGAATCAAACGATTTGATTCGCTCATGGCGCTAGACTTGAAAACTCACCACAATGGCCGATAAACATTTATGCATTGATCAACAGATGTTTTAAGACAGAAAATACTGCACTAGGTTATTTCTCTCTATATATTTTTCTTAATGTTATTTGTGTTTACATCTCTTTTTATTAGCGCTGTTTACTACGGAAGCCCTGAACCGCACTGTGAAATAGGTGATTTTTTTTCCCCCTATTAATGTATTTCTCTTTCTCTCTCTCTCTCTCTCTCTCTCTCAAAAAAAAACATTTTTTAAAAAAAAAAATGTTCTCCTGAAGAGGCTATTTATTTATTTTTTGCTTGCTAGCTAACAGTTACATGCGGTACCAACCTCGGCCACCAGGTGCCACCATCAGTAAGCCTGAAATCTTACAAGGTTAAAGATGACAATTTTATTTTTTTGAGAGAGAAAACAAATATTTGAGAGAGTGAAATATATTTGAAGGACATAGACTCAAGAAGGCACTAAAAAAAAAAATCCCCCCCAAAAATTCACCTTGTCAATTTTTTTTTTTTTCCCACAGTGCGCTTCAGGGCTTCCGTAGTTTAAAAACCTTCTTTCGTTGATATCGCAGTTTTGTTTACTTCCAAGTGCAGTATGCGGCACTGTTACAAACTGCAATAAAAATAAGTAATAATCTATGTTTGAGTATATTTCACCACTGCAAGTGACTGAAATCAAACATTAACCTGAATTGCGTCACAACAACCAATTAAACTCAGAGTCCCTCCCCCAGACTTTAAAATACTCCTACTTGAAACTCCAAGTTCAACTTCAGAATTACTCATTGAACTCTATTTTCTCTGTCTTCCTCTTGGGATTTGTGACAGGATCTGAGCCATCATGTCCAAAGAAGCCCGTCCGTCCTGGGACAGTCCGATGCAGTTTGTTCTGGCATGTGTGTCTTATGCAGTGGGACTTGGGAATGTCTGGCGTTTTCCATACCTCTGCCAAATGCATGGTGGAGGTAAGAGCATTAATGTTTTGCTTTCCATCACCTTCATTCTTGCTTTCTATAAAGTTTATTTAAAACCTTTCCAATGCACAACACACATGGCATTTAATCTGAGCAGCAACCTAAATAGGAACAACAGAATATGAAAATAGTGGAATGTTTATAAAGTGAATGTGTTTCTAATCAATTATTTATTGCAATAGATGCTCAATGTACATAATCACCTACTTTCATATGCACACATGGTGACTTAAAAATCAGTATCTTAATGCCTTATGACTAATAAACAATAATGTGTTGTATTAAAGTATTATATGGATTAATATTAAGAAACTTTTTTTAATGTACAGGATTTATTTCAGATCGAACATTTCATGCTGTTTATTTCACATGAGAATAATATCTGCTGTTACGGTTGGCAACTGAACGCTTGTAGTCTTTTATATCTTTTGGTGCACAGAAAAAAAATCAAATAACCATTAAAAATGTCCTGCATGTACCTAAATTATTAATATAATTGAATGAATTAGGTTATACCGATGAAAGTATTATTAAAAGAGTCAGATCAGGTAGAAATAACTATTTAAAACAACTTTTTACACAAATATTTTTAGTGTCATTGACATTTTGTCACTTTTTTGTTTATTTATTGTATTAATAACAGTTACTTTTATTTTCGTCATTGTGCCATTGTTAAGTCTGGACAGACAGACAGACAGACACTGTAGATAGATAAATGATAGATAGATAGATAGATAGACAGACAGACAGACACTGTAGATAGATAGATAGATAGACAGACATGATAGATAAACAGACAGACAGACACTGTAGATAGACAGACAGGTAGGTAGGTAGGTAGGTAGATAGATAGATAGATAGATAGATAGATAGATAGATAGATAGATAGATAGATAGACAGACAGACAGACACAGCAGATAGATAGATAGACAGACAGACAGATAGATAGATATACAGACACTGCTGATAGACAGACAGACAGACACTATAGATAGATAGACAGACAGACAGACACGGTAGGTAGATAGATAGATAGATAGATAGATAGACATACAGACAGATAGATAGATATACAGACACTGCAGGTAGATAGACAGACAGACACTGCAGATAGATAGACAGACAGACACTGCAGATAGATAGACAGACAGACAGACACTGCAGATAGATAGACAGACAGACAGACAGACAGACACTGCAGATAGATAGACAGAC
>JAVLUX010000014.1:1850429-1922929 GCA_032164185.1 Moxostoma hubbsi
ATACTTTTAAAAATATTAAAGACTATAGTTGCCGAAACAAGTTATCTGAAATATGAAGTTTACCTTGATATGTTTCTTCAAATTAGAGGCAGGATTAATGCCGATATCTGGCTAGAGCAAGTTAAACTCGCATGACACGATCAAGCAATTGGCCTTTTTCACTGTGAAAATCTCTTCCAGGTGCGGTCGAGATGTTCCGGTGTAATCTGTGCTTGAGGTATCCGTAATAGTTGGTGCCAAATCTGCAGCGGGCGTTCAAGTTTTTTACGTGTGATTTGATTTGACGGGAGTCACGAGACTCTCCCTAGCTAATCATGTTGATGGATAAAAATAAAATCAGGACAGGGAAGTAGCAAACACAGATGGTGGGAAAATAGCGCCATTAAAGTACAGTTACAGCACTTAAAATATACTCAAGTAAAAGTAAACTTAAACAATTTTTAAACTACTTAAAGTACAATTCTTGGGAAAAAGTAGTTAATTACAGTAACGTGAGTATTTGTTACTTTACACCCCTGTTGGTGGCACATAACAATAACAGTAACTATGGTCAGTAGCGGTTCTAGCTTGTTTCTGGGCGAAACCCGCTTCAACACGCCCCCAAAGTGGTTGGCTGGTGGGGGGGGGGGGGGGTGTATGTGATTCTAAATGAGAATGCCCCCAAAGTCGTTGACCGCCACCTCATGCCACCCACCTGCAAGATGCCACCCTGGGCATCTGCCCATGTCGCCCATGCCTAAATCCGCCATTGACTATGGTATTATGCCACAAACTATGATTAGCAATAAGTTCTTAAATTGTGCGGGGGAATCCCAGAAATGACGTGCAAAAAAGAAAAAAAAATTGTGAGGCCATAATACAACATGCTACTGCAAACGTAACATTTTTCCAAAGATTTTGTCATTATACATGTCTAATATATTATCATATTTATAAAGGCACAACACAACCCTAAATGCCCATAAATGCCCATATATGCCCATGTAATTCAAAGCCGATTATTGTTACTATACAGCTGTTTCCTAGTATGGGACATAAAACAATTTTCAACAGACTTTGGAGTATGTAAATAAAATTAACACAATACTTGTGGCTAAAATGTCATTAAAAGTCATCTGAATGTGTGATGGTGTTGTTCAGGTGGATTTATGATCCCGTATCTGGTGATGTTGATTCTGGAGGGAATTCCTCTGTTCTGTATGGAGCTCGCCATCGGGCAGAAGATGCGTCTGGGCAGTATCGGGGCGTGGACCGCCATCAGCCCCTATCTGGGTGGATTAGGTCAGTTGTACCATACGAGACGGGTCACTTCACTTAGTGCAAGACATTTAATGGCATAACATGATGTGATTTGACCTTTATTACCTGCACATTACAGGCATTGCCAGTGTTGTGACTTCAATGTATTTGTGTCTTTACTACAATGTGATAAACGCCTGGAGTTTCTGGTACCTCTTCCATTCATTTCAGGTTAGTTCACTGTTTGCTTTAAATGAACTTTTAAACAAAATGTAGATATTTCTTAAAATGCTTGATGTGGGCTTTTCAGTGGCTGATCACAATGCTCATATCCAGAGATCGGGGTTGGGGGTTGAAGGAGGAACATGTACGAACCATCACAATAACCAAAACAAAATCTACACCTGGATTAAGCCTTTAAGCTCTGAAGGTGTTTTTAAAGATTTCCTGTTTCGGTTGCATACCCAAAATTTAAGGCTTATAACTCGACAAAAAAAACAGGGTAAAGTGGTATCATTAAAAGAATATTTAACATTATATATCTCTGGGAGTAAAAAAAGTTGTCTCCAAAAAACTGCTTTTGTTTTGTTCCCAATCATCTCAACTGTATCTGATAATTATTTTGTGTCGATACGACAAAGCAATAAAAAGTTCCAACATTACTAAAATAATTTATCCTAGTGTGCAAAAACATCTCCAAACAAATAAGATAATAATTGTACATAAGAACTAATTACACATGCAAACACAACAATGACTAAAGGTTTGCATAGCATGCAGACATGATTTTAGTCATGAGATTTCACAGAATGAGTTTCATTCTGTGTCATTTGAGTCATCATTGAGTCTGTGTCATGTATTTGGCGCCATCTCCTGGTGGTCAAATGTAACATTGTGCTTCATGTGGATTATCTAATGATCTATACATCTGATTATCTTGTGTGTGGACTCGTTTGAAAGATAATCATCTCATTCAGTTTCATTCTGTGTCATTTGAGTCATCATTGAGTCTGTATCATGTATTTGGCACCATCTCCTGGTGGTCATATGTAACATTGTGCTTCATGTGGATTATCTAATGATCTATACATCTGATTATCTTGTGTGTGGACTCGTTTGAAAGATAATCATCTCATTCAGTTTCATTCTGTGTCATTTGAGTCATCATTGAGTCTGTATCATGTATTTGGCGCCATCTCCTGGTGGTCATATGTAACATTGTGCTTCATGTGGATTATCTAATGATCAATACATCTGATTATCTTGTGTGTGGACTCGTTTGAAAGATAATCATCTCATTCAGTTTCATTCTGTGCCATTTGAGTCATCATTGAGTCTGTATCATGTATTTGGCGCCATCTCCTGGTGGTCATATGTAACATTGTGCTTCATGTGGATTATCTAATGATCTATACATCTGATTATCTTGTGTGTGGACTCGTTTGAAAGATAATCATCTCATTCAGTTTCATTCTGTGTCATTTGAGTCATCATTGAGTCTGTGTCATGTATTTGGCGCCATCTCCTGGTGGTCATATGTAACATTGTGCTTCATGTGGATTATCTAATGATCTATACATCTGATTATCTTGTGTGTGGACTCGTTTGAAAGATAATCATCTCATTCAGTTTCATTCTGTGCCATTTGAGTCATCATTGAGTCTGTGCCATGTATTTGGCGCCATCTCCTGGTGGTCATATGTAACATTGTGCTTCATGTGGATTATCTAATGATCAATACATCTGATTGTCTTGTGTGTGGACTCGTTTGAAAGATAATCACCTCCTGTAAGTAATGATATGTCATATTTTATGTTATGTCTATGTTTCTTGAAGTAATAAATGAAAACGTGGCATATAAACAACACCAACATAATTATCATAGACATATATTTAGCTATTACTTACTATATATTAGTCAGTGAGTAAAACAAATAGGCTGGTTGTATTCGACTCTTTTAAGCTTTCCAGCATCATAACAACAAGTATTGTAATTAATAAATTGGATACATTTATGTAAAAAAAGACAAATAAAATATGATAATCCGGCCCGATAAAAATGTGACATTATGCTCGAGTTAATTTTCATTTATAAAAAAAAAAAAAAAAAAAAAAAAACATGTTTTAAATCTCCACATTGGTACAAATCTTTCTTGACTATACTGAAGCTTTACTATTAAATTCCTAAAATACTTCGTAAGAAGATTTTTAACTGTAGGTCTTTACCTCACACATTTTGCACAGTTGGACTTTGACTCTAAATCAGAATCAGCTTTATTGCCAGGTATGGGTACACATACAAGGAATTTGACTCAGGATTGTACATTGCTCACGATGTGCTTACACATACAAAAATACAATAACACAATAATAAAATAAAATCAGACACAGGCTACAGTCTAGACAACACAAATATACACACTATGAACAAAAACAATATAGACATACTGACAAATAGTGCAGTGATCAGAGTGCAAAGGATGCAGGAGTAAAATTATAATTATAATTATTATTGATAAAATGTCCCGTCACTCGTCACTGCTGGTTAGAACAAAAACTGTGATTACCATAGAGAATATACCTTTTATCGCGAGTCATTTGCCGTCAGGTTAGGACACGGTGTGACTGTGGCGTGCCTGTAGCCTCTTCTATGTTTCTGTTTAATTTCCAAATACACCATTCAAAAAATAAGGCTGGGCATAGAAATGCATCAATTCTTCAGCTACAAACTCTTCAGACATGTTCAGTAAGTTCTGATCTGTATTTTGTGTGCAGTTGTGTTGTGTTCGGTTGTCACGATCACTGTGAACGACCTGTTTTTAGATAAACAAAACGTATTTTTGCTTGAACGCCCCATATCGTGAGGGGTGCGTGAACTGTTGCTCTCCTGTCCGATCATGAACACGCACACACACACACACAGGAGATCAACAGTGAACATTTACACTAAATAATACATCAGATTTCAGTTTCTCATCAAATCTTATCATATACTTTCATAACAATCACGAGTCCCATGAATAATTAATTAGAATTCTGAATTATACTTTTGTGTTCGTTTGAAGCTTGAAGAGGTGCTCACCATAAACTGACACTGTATGACATCACAGAGCACAACATTTATTCACAATGTCTCCCTTTGTGTTCAGAAAAAGAAAGCAAGTCATATCAGATTATAACAACACTGGGATGAGTAAACAATTACTTTAAATATTGTGACAACTAGTGTGTGTGTGTGTGTGTGTGTGTGTGTGTGTGTGTGTGTGTGTGTGTGTGTGTGTGTGTGTAGGTTAATCCAGGTGTGTTTAATGACAGCAAATGGTACATAGTGTACTAAAAATAGCTGAAATTGAGCCTGGGTAGCTCAGCAAGTAAAGACGACCCCTGGAGTCGCGAGTTTGAATCCAGGGCGTGCTGAGTGACTCCAGTCAGGTCTCCTAAGCAACCAAATTGGCCCGGTTGCTAGGGAGGGTAGAGTCACATGGGGTAACCTCCTCGTGGTCACTATAATGTGGTTCTCGCTCTTGGTGGGGCGTGTAGTGAGTTGTGTGTGGATGTCACTGAGAATAGCGTGACGCCTCCACACGCGCTACGTGGTAACACGATCAAAGAGTCACGTGATTAGATGCGCGGATTGACGGTCTCAGACGCGGAGGCAACTGAGATTCATCCTCCACCACCCGGATTGAGGCGATACGCCACCATGAGGACTTGGAGCACATTGGGAATTGGGCGTTCCAAACTGTGGAGATTGTGGATCATGAGTAACTTGTATACTATCGTATTCAAATGAGGTTCCCCAATATTAGGCCTGTCATTAGAGAAAATGTGTCTTCATATGTTTTATCATGTGCTAATATTTGTGTTATGTAGTCTGTGTTGCCCTGGGCGGAGTGTCCCGTCAACAGCAATCGGAGCGGATATCTGGAGGAATGTGAGGTGGCTTCACCGACACAGTATTTCTTCTACCGCGAGACCCTGAACATCTCGTCTTCTATAGATGAGAACGGCAGCGTTCATATGGGACAGGCACTTTGCCTTGTGCTCGCCTGGATCATCGTGTACCTGTCCATCATCAGAGGGGTCAAGTCAACAGGAGTGGTAAGACTTGGCATTTTCAGCTGGTTTTGCTTCAACCTTAAAGATGGAAATCAAATATACTAAACATGCTATCTCTGGTCTTCAGTAATAATGTTTAAATACAAATATTGTTAAAAACATTGTTCCTTTGGCCCTTGACTTTGATGCACAGGTCGTGTATTTTACTGCAACGTTTCCATACGTTGTTCTGATCATTTATCTGATTCGTGGAGTCACTCTTCACGGGGCTTGGAATGGAGTCAAGTACATGTTCACACCCAAGGTACGTTTAAATTCAAAATTTAAGAATTTACTTTTAATTCATGAGTGTGACTTAAAATTCGATTCGGAATTAGTTCAACAATCAAGTTAAAATAACATGGTTCACTTTGACATATTATGCCTATTGCTGCAACCTATTCTCATAAAATTAACGTTACTATAACGACATTTTTGCAAACTTATTTTTACGTGCCCCATTCTACATTTTGCCGCACTTTCCTGGTGAAATTAACACGAGGTGCTACAACAACTGTGCGTTTTATTCACTTTTCATGAGTACAACGGCTGATTATGACTTTATTAACACTTGTTTTTCGCACTAATACACAGCTATATAATGGTACCTTAACTTTTTTACTTAAATGCATCTTAAAAAACAACAAACTTTAATTCTTGTATTGCATTATTACATTTACACATGCATTCCTAGTGATTTGCTTGCGCGCTAGCTCACCTGATAGTGTTGGACTTTGCAGTCTGAAGACAGCGGCGTTTGTTTAGGTTAATGATGTCCGTTTTGTTTACCTCTCATTTATCTTTTAGGACACTATCGGTTAGGTTTAGGTGTTTGTTTAGGGTAATGATGTCCGTTTTGTTTACCTCTCATTTATCTTTTAGGACACTATCGGTTAGGTTTAGGTGTTTGTTTAGGGTAATGATGTCCGTTTTGTTTACCTCTCATTTATCTTCTAGGACACTATCGGTTAGGTTTAGGTGTTTGTTTAGGTTAATGATGTCTGTTTTGTTTACCTCTCATTTATCTTCTAGGACACTATCGGTTAGGTTTAGGTGTTTGTTTAGGTTAATGATGTCCGTTTTGTTTACCTCTCATTTATCTTTTAGGACACTATCGGTTAGGTTTAGGTGTTGGTTTAGGGTAATGATGTCTGTTTTGTTCACCTCTCATTTATCTTTTAGGACACTATCGGTTAGGTTTAGGTGTTGGTTTAGGGTAATGATGTCTGTTTTGTTTACCTCTCATTTATCTTTTAGGACACTATCGGTTAGGTTTAGGTGTTGGTTTAGGGTAATGATGTCTGTTTTGTTCACCTCTCATTTATCTTTTAGGACACTATCGGTTAGGTTTAGGTGTTGGTTTAGGGTAATGATGTCCGTTTTGTTTACCTCTCATTTCTCTTTTAGGACACTATCGGTTAGGTTTAGGTGTTGGTTTATGGTAATGATGTCCGTTTTGTTTACCTCTCATTTATCTTTTAGGACACTATCGGTTAGGTTTAGGTGTTTGTTTAGGGTAATGATGTCCGTTTTGTTTACCTCTCATTTATCTTTTAGGACACTATCGGTTAGGTTTAGGTGTTTGTTTAGGGTAATGATGTCTGTTTTGTTTACCTCTCATTTCTCTTTTAGGACACTATCGTTTAGGTGTTGGTTAATGGTAATGATGTCTGTTTTGTTTACCTCTCATTTATCTTTTAGGACACTATCGGTTAGGTTTAGGGTAATGATATCCGTTTTGTTTACCTCTCATTTATCTTTTAGAACACTATTGTTTAGGTTTAGGTGTTGGTTTAGGGTAATGATGTCCGTTTTGTTTACCTCTCATTTATCTTTTAGGACACTATCGGTTAGGTTTAGGGTAATGATGTCCGTTTTGTTTACCTCTCATTTATCTTTTAGGACACTATCGGTTCGGTTTAGGTGTTTGTTTAGGGTAATGATGTCCGTTTTGTTTACCTCTCATTTCTCTTTTAGGACACTATCGGTTAGGTTTAGGTGTTTGTTTAGGTTAATGATGTCCGTTTTGTTTACCTCTCATTTATCTTTTAGGACACTATCGGTTAGGTTTAGGTGTTTGTTTAGGGTAATGATGTCTGTTTTGTTCACCTCTCATTTATCTTTTAGGACACTATTGGTTAGGTTTAGGTGTTTGTTTAGGGTAATGATGTCTGTTTTGTTTACCTCTCATTTATCTTTTAGGACACTATCGGTTAGGTTTAGGTGTTTGTTTAGGGTAATGATGTCTGTTTTGTTCACCTCTCATTTATCTTTTAGGACACTATCGGTTAGGTGTAGGTGTTTGTTTAGGGTAATGATGTCTGTTTTGTTTACCTCTCATTTATCTTTTAGGACACTATCGGTTAGGTTTAGGTGTTGGTTTAGGGTAATGATGTCTGTTTTGTTCACCTCTCATTTATCTTTTAGGACACTATCGGTCAGGTTTAGGTGTTGGTTTAGGGTAATGATGTCCGTTTTGTTTACCTCTCATTTCTCTTTTAGGACACTATCGGTTAGGTTTAGGTGTTGGTTTATGGTAATGATGTCTGTTTTGTTTACCTCTCATTTATCTTTTAGGACACTATCGGTTAGGTTTAGGTGTTTGTTTAGGGTAATGATGTCCGTTTTGTTTACCTCTCATTTCTCTTTTAGGACACTATCGTTTAGGTGTTGGTTTATGGTAATGATGTCTGTTTTGTTTACCTCTCATTTATCTTTTAGGACACTATCGGTTAGGTTTAGGGTAATGATGTCCGTTTTGTTTACCTCTCATTTATCTTTTAGAACACTATTGGTTAGGTTTAGGTGTTGGTTTAGGGTAATGATGTCTGTTTTGTTTACCTCTCATTTATCTTTTAGGACACTATCGGTTAGGTTTAGGGTAATGATGTCCGTTTTGTTTACCTCTCATTTATCTTTTAGGACACTATTGGTTAGGTTTAGGTGTTGGTTTAGGGTAATGATGTCCGTTTTGTTTACCTCTCATTTATCTTTTAGGACACTATCGGTTCGGTTTAGGTGTTTGTTTAGGGTAATGATGTCCGTTTTGTTTACCTCTCATTTCTCTTTTAGGACACTATCGGTTAGGTTTAGGGTAATGATGTCCGTTTTGTTTACCTCTCATTTATCTTTTAGGACACTATCGGTTAGGTTTAGGTGTTTGTTTAGGGTAATGATGTCTGTTTTGTTCACCTCTCATTTATCTTTTAGGACACTATCGGTTAGGTTTAGGTGTTGGTTTAGGGTAATGATGTCCGTTTTGTTTACCTCTCATTTATCTTTTAGGACACTATCGGTTAGGTTTAGGTGTTGGTTTATGGTAATGATGTCTGTTTTGTTTACCTCTCATTTATCTTTTAGGACACTATCGGTTAGGTTTAGGTGTTTGTTTAGGGTAATGATGTCCGTTTTGTTTACCTCTCATTTATCTTCTAGGACACTATCGGTTAGGTTAAGGTGTTTGTTTAGGGTAATGATGTCCGTTTTGTTTACCTCTCATTTCTCTTTTAGGACACTATCGGTCAGGTTTAGGTGTTGGTTTAGGGTAATGATGTCCGTTTTGTTTACCTCTCATTTATCTTTTAGGACACTATCGGTTCGGTTTAGGTGTTTGTTTAGGGTAATGATGTCCGTTTTGTTTACCTCTCATTTATCTTTTAGGACACTATCGGTCAGGTTTAGGTGTTGGTTTATGGTAATTATGTCTGTTTTGTTTACCTCTCATTTATCTTTTAGGACACTATCGGTTAGGTTTAGGGTAATGATGTCCGTTTTGTTTACCTCTCATTTATCTTTTAGAACACTATTGGTTAGGTTTAGGTGTTGGTTTAGGGTAATGATGTCCGTTTTGTTTACCTCTCATTTATCTTTTAGGACACTATCGGTTAGGTTTAGGGTAATGATGTCCGTTTTGTTTACCTCTCATTTATCTTTTAGAACACTATTGGTTAGGTTTAGGTGTTTGTTTAGGGTAATGATGTCTGTTTTGTTTACCTCTCATTTATCTTTTAGGACACTATCGGTTAGGTTTAGGTGTTTGTTTAGGGTAATGATGTCTGTTTTGTTCACCTCTCATTTATCTTTTAGGACACTATCAGTCAGGTTTAGGTGTTGGTTTAGGGTAATGATGTCCGTTTTGTTTACCTCTCATTTCTCTTTTAGGACACTATCGGTTAGGTTTAGGTGTTGGTTTATGGTAATGATGTCTGTTTTGTTTACCTCTCATTTATCTTTTAGGACACTATCGGTTAGGTTTAGGTGTTTGTTTAGGGTAATGATGTCCGTTTTGTTTACCTCTCATTTCTCTTTTAGGACACTATCGGTCAGGTTTAGGTGTTGGTTTAGGGTAATGATGTCCGTTTTGTTTACCTCTCATTTCTCTTTTAGGACACTATCGTTTAGGTGTTGGTTTATGGTAATGATGTCTGTTTTGTTTACCTCTCATTTATCTTTTAGGACACTATCGGTTAGGTTTAGGGTAATGATGTCTGTTTTGTTCACCTCTCATTTATCTTTTAGGACACTATCGGTTAGGTTTAGGGTAATGATGTCCGTTTTGTTTGCCTCTCATTTATCTTTTAGAACACTATTGGTTAGGTTTAGGTGTTGGTTTAGGGTAATGATGTCCGTTTTGTTTACCTCTCATTTATCTTTTAGGACACTATCGGTTCGGTTTAGGTGTTTGTTTAGGGTAATGATGTCCGTTTTGTTTACCTCTCATTTCTCTTTTAGGACACTATCGGTTAGGTTTAGGGTAATGATGTCCGTTTTGTTTACCTCTCATTTATCTTTTAGGACACTATCGGTTCGGTTTAGGTGTTTGTTTAGGGTAATGATGTCTGTTTTGTTCACCTCTCATTTAGCTTTTAGGACACTATTGGTTAGGTTTAGGTGTTGGTTTAGGGTAATGATGTCTGTTTTGTTTACCTCTCATTTATCTTTTAGGACACTATCGGTTAGGTTTAGGTGTTTGTTTAGGGTAATGATGTCTGTTTTGTTCACCTCTCGTTTATCTTTTAGGACACTATCGGTTAGGTTTAGGTGTTGGTTTAGGGTAATGATGTCTGTTTTGTTTACCTCTCATTTCTCTTTTTGGACACTATCGGTTAGGTTTAGGTGTTGGTTTAGGGTAATGATGTCCACTTTGTTTACCTCTCATTTCTCTTTTAGGACACTATCGGTTAGGTTTAGGGTAATGATGTCCACTTTGTTTACCTCTCATTTCTCTTTTAGGACACTATTGGTTAGGTTTAGGTGTTGGTTTAGGGTAATGATGTCTGTTTTGTTTACCTCTCATTTCTCTTTTAGGACACTATCGGTTAGGTTTAGGTGTTTGTTTAGGTTAATGATGTCTGTTTTGTTTATCTCTCATTTATCTTTTAGGACACTATCAGTTAGGTTTAGGTGTTTGTTTAGGGTAATGATGTCTGTTTTGTTTACCTCTCATTTCTCTTTTAGGACACTATCGGTTAGGTTTAGGTGTTTGTTTAGGGTAATGATGTCTGTTTTGTTTACCTCTCATTTCTCTTTTAGGACACTATCGGTTAGGTTTAGGTAAAATTTTTCAGCTGGAGAGGAACGTTTTACTATTTAAAACCTCCTTCTAATATTCACCTTAAAAACATTAAAGCCCCACCCTCTCCTAACCTAACCCTAACCCACTGCTTTTTTCACTGGGAAACTGCTTCTAAACATATAATAATGCACATTATTTATTTTCTTTTTTTAAATGTTTGCCACTATTTTTTCCCTGATATTTAGGTTACATTTTTCTCAACTGATTGCTCAGAGTTCAGTACAGATTTAATTTAATGTCCAACACATTATTGTCATTTAGTTTCAGAAAAAACATTTTGGCATACAAATCTGTTGCTTTATCTAATCTTATAATTCTCTTGTATATTGAGTAATTGGTGCTGTTCAAGTGGAAGAAAAGGAAGTGTTCTTCCATCACGATCCAAAGAAAGAAAGCTAATTTATTAAAAAATTAAATGCTCTGTAAATGTTGTGTTATTGAAACAAACTACAAGTACAGCAGAATTTCTTTGAAATTAATTCCATTTAAAATTCTACTTCAAATCCTGTTTTGCAAAATTCCTAAATTGTATCTTCCTCTTAAAAATAGTCACTTTGGATAAAGCATCTGTTAAATGATTGTATGTGAATGTAAAAGGCATTCTCAATATTCTTGATCTTTGTGTGTACTTGTATTGTGTTTAGCTGGAGCAGTTGGCGAACCCTCAGACGTGGATCAACGCTGCCACACAGATTTTCTTCTCTCTGGGTCTGGGCTTCGGCACCTTGATCGCTTTTGCCAGTTACAACCATTACAACAATAACTTTGAGCGACAGGCCATCACTGTGGCCCTCATCAACAGTGGCACATCAGTGTTTGCCAGCATCGTGACCTTCGCCATCTACGGCTTTAAAGCCACATTCAACTATGAAAGCTGTTTGGAAAGGTGAGCCGCTCTCAGGGTTGTGGGTAACAAGAATAGGAGTCGTAAGGAATTTAACAAATCCATGAATGATTTTGAAAGAACTGTTAAAGGACCCGAACACCATAATTCTCAATTCTTTTTTCAGTACTGCGTCTCTATATTTTTCCCACCACTCGTGCACCAAACTCAAATGTAAAATATAGCTGCAAGCAGCAATTGTCGGGGTTCAGGCCTTTTATTAACTTTCAAAGTATGCAAACAAGGTATGTATTTGTATATGTATACGTACTCTGTCTGAATATCGATGTTAAATATGACTCTGATGTCTTGCGTTCAACGATCCTGAAACAGGATCATTTCTATGGTGCTCATTAACTGTTATAAAGCCACAAAGCACCCAATTTCCAAAAAGGTTTTAGAAATTCAAATATTTATTTGAGGAATTATAGGCTTTTGTGTACACTTGGTCAAACCCACATGATGAATGCGACCTCTAAATATCTAAATAAATAACTAAAGTTCCACTTTTCTTTGAAAATTATTGACAATAATTTACACACCATTTATAGTCATTTTGCTGAAGGTTTATTGGTGGCTGGCGGCCATGTTTTTTTATTTGTCTGAGTCATATTGTAGAGTATGCTAGCAATTGGCCCCTACAAGAAGCCTACCAATTTTCAACTTCATTGCTAATACAGTTGCGGAGTTATGAGCATTTTTAGTTGTAGCGCCCCCTAGGCGAATTGTTTTGAAATTTTGCATGCAAACTCAAAATGTGCTGTTGTATGTATGTATCAAGTTTGCGTAATATTTGGCCTTTTCATTTGGTAGATATTGGTCAATACGTGCAAAATGGATGACGCATGAGCAATTTGTTGGCTTATATCTTCGCAAAGCTTCGATGAATCAAAATTCCTTGGATTGCTTTTTGTCAAAAGGATTCATAGTAGACACACACCAAATTTTGTGAGAATCAGATATACGGCCATGGAGGAGTTTGAAAAAGTTGCTTTTTTCGAAAATTAGTATCGCGGAAAGATTTTAGAAAATGCAATAAAAGAAAGATAAACATTTTGTAGGCGTTGGTGCAAGGAATTAGAGGGAAAAATAATTTTGAGATTATTAAACTCTGGTGTGGAGTTATTGGCAATATATATATATATATATTATAGCGCCACCTTGTGGACGATTTTCATAAAGCTTGTTACACAGCCTCATTTTAACACTGTCTACAAATATCTAAAGTTTCGTATCAGTCGGCCATTCAGATTTGATGTTATTAGCTGCTGAAAATTGATTGGCTGCTGGCGGCCATGTTTTTTTATTTGTGTAAATGATATTGTCTGATATTTTAGCCTTTGGCCCCTACAAGATGCATACCAAATTTCAACTTCATTGATCATACGGTTGCGGAGTTATGAGAGTTTTTGTTGTTGTTGTAGCGCCCCCTATAGGTGAAATTGTTCAGAATGTCCTGCTGTCTATGTGTATCAAGTTTCATAACATTTGGTCTGTTCATTTGGTAGATATTGTTCAACACACATAAAATGTACGACACCTGACAAATTTGTTGGCTTATATCTTCGCAACGCTTCGACGAATCAAAAAATTTGTATCACTTTTTGTCAGGAGGGTTCATAGTGGACACACCCCAATGTTCATGCAAATCGGACATACGGCCTAGGAGGAGTTTGAAAAAGTAGGTTTTTAGAATTATGCAAATTAGCACAACAAATGTCATGATGGAAATTAAATCGGAGATATACGTTTTGTTTGTCTTGAGCCAATCCAACAATGTTAGACACTTGAGTATGCGACAGACAGTTTATGAGTTATGACCCAAAACGTAAACATGATCACTATAGCGCCACCTTGATTCCGATCGGGACGACACTTTGATACACTGTAGTACTCTGGAGGACTTCCTTCTCTCAGAGTTTCAGCTCGCTATGACTTACGGTTTGGTCTACACGATCAGTTTTAGGGCAGAATAATAATAATAAAAAAATCCCTTCAGGCTTGAACCCCTAATGAGTTTCAGCATGTGCTTTAAACATGTCATTTAGTTGATTTGTGATGCGCGACCATGATGTTTTTCGGGAGAATCGTACAAAGCTGTGTTTCTGCATTCAGCACTTCAGTCAGCTCTGAGAGTACCCCCCGTATAGGATGTATACATTAACACAAGTGTCTTAACCCTGCTTTAATCATTAATAGCCCTTCATCGACGATCTCGTCGTAATTTTCTCGATACGTTTTTGAGGCATCAAGATGTTACCATTAGCCGATATTTAAATCAGAAGTCTAATTTGTTTGTTTTACAATTCATTGTCAGTTGGCCTTTCAACATAAGGACCCTATTGTTTAGGCGTTTATTTGTTTTTTTCTAAATTAATTGCACTTTTGAGGGCCTAAACATACTCAAAAACTCATCAATCTTTGCACATGCATCAGAAGTGGCAAAGTTACATCCGATATGGGTAAATGCAAGAATACATTCAGACAATTTTGCTCTGGATTCATATAATACAATTTTATTTAGTTGCAAAAACACCAGAGATGCAGTATGCATTCCCTAATAGTAACCTATAATCTGGAATTATCTTTCTATCGTAACTCAATCCAATCGACAACCATCAGCAACTAAACATGCTTGTAGGATCACAAGGGTTGAAGGAACTCAAGGAGAGCAGAAGCGTCCGTAGAAGAGAATGCTCTTGGTGGGATTGTGTCGGATGAAGAACAGGAAGGGGTGATCGGCAATAAAGGTTGGCGGTGGCGCTAGTGAACTGGTGATTTCCGACACGATGAGAGCGGTGGCTGCAGCTGCTTCTGTGCCTTCCTCGTTCACTTCAACAAAGGATTTATGAATCACCTTTGACAGCACCAGATCGTTGTCGGGAGACATGCCTGAAAAGTTCGCCCTGTACATGTCAAATGCATCCACCAACCCCATGCTGACCAGAAGACACTTCATGTCATAGGTCACCTCCATCTTGAATTTGGGAAGAGCGATTTCAACCTTCCGTTCGCCCATCCGTTCAGGTTTGGTCCAGTCCATGAGCTTCTCGTAGGTTATAGCACTCTCCAACTGAAATAGAGGCACGTTAAAGGAATAACTCAGTGAAGTGCAGATGTTTTGCATCAACAATGAGACAACACACAAATCTCACATGTCTCACCTTTTGAAGGCCAGTTGTGTTATCTTCTATCTGATTTGGAAGGATGATCAGCATACTTAGACTCTTCCCATCATATGGGAGCTCCAGGACCTGACTGTTGACCTCTGGGATGCTGGCCAGAGGAAACCGGTCCGTCTGATGCATCATCTGGGCTGGCTTTGTCAGAGTCTGCCAACCATCAATGCAAACATACAGTAAAACAGCCCATCATGCATATATGATGAGTGTTGCAGAACAATCACTTTCAAAACAACAAGAACATGAAATCTCACCTTGTTCAGTTTAAACGGCAGCTGCTTAGTGGATTCCTTTTTGAATTGTAGCATCCAGTTGCCTTTGAAGTAGATGGCGTTCACCAAAACCATTTTGGTCATTTTGTCGACAGACTTCTCTGGTAGCAAGTCCTTGATTTTCCCTATCATACAAATGGACATGAATTGTACTACAAGTCAAATAAAAATTATTTTATATTTCATTAATGACAATCACTGTATTTTTGGAAATAAAAATGAAACGTAATAAACTATGTTTTTAATATTTTTAACAAGGTTCTAAAAAAGGGATTCCCAGCCTGATGCCACAGGGGAACTGTTCCATATGGTTCCACAATAGTATCTTTTATAGCAATAGTTCACCCAAAAATGTTAATTCTCTCATCGTTTACTCATCTCACGCATCCCAGATTTGTATTACTTTATTACTTCTCCTGAACACAAATAAGATTTTTATAAGAATATCTCATAAAATATCCAACGTCCATAAAATGCATATATGAATGGTGGTCTGAACTTTAAAGGACCAAAAAGCATATATAATGCCATAGGGGAACCTCTTTAAGTCCCATATAATGCCATAGGGGAACCTCTTTAAGTCCCATATAATGCCATAGGGGAACCTCTTTAAGTTCCATATAATGCCATAGGGAAACCTCTTTAAGTCCCTAATGCCATAGGGGAACCTCTTTAAATCTCATATGGTTCCATAATGGAAATTTTAAGTTCCATATGGTTCCCTAATGGAATCTTTTAAAGTCCCATATAATGCCATAGGGGAACCTCTTTCAGTCTCATATGGTTTCACAATGGAAATTTTAAGTTCCATATGGTTCCATAATAGAATCTTTTAAGTTCCATATGGTTCCATAACGGAATCTTTTAAAGTCCCATATTATGCCATAAGGGAACCTCTTTAAGTTCCATATGGTTCCATAATAGAATCTTTTAAAGTCCCATATGATGCCATAGGGGAACCTCTAAGTCTCATATGGTTTAACAATGGAAATTTTAAGTTCCATAAAAGATTCCATTATGGAACCATAAAGTCCCATATTATGCCAAAAGGGAACCTCTTTAAGTCCCATATGGTTCCATATTTGAATATTTTACAGTACCATATGATGCCATATGGGAACCTCTTTAAGTCCCATTCGGTTCCATATTTGAATATTTTACAGTACCATATGATGCCATATGGAAACCTCTTTAAGTCCCATTCGGTTCCATAATAGAATCTTTTAAAGTCCCATATGATGCCATAAGGGAACCTCTTTAAGTCCCATATGGTTCCATATTTGAATATTTTACAGTACCATATGATGCCATATGGGAACCTCTTTAAGTCCCATATGGTTCCATAATATAATCTTTTAAAGTCAAATATAATGCCATAGAAAAACCTCTAAGTCTCATATATTTGCACAATGGAATCTTTTTAAGTTCCATATGCTTCCATAATATAACCTTTTTAACTTCCATATGGTTCCATATGAGAACCTTCTTAAGTTCCTATGATGCCACTGGAGAATTTAGAACATAGAACATTTTTATGCTGCATAAACATAAGTCATAGGTATTGCAAACAACCTTTATGTTTTAAAAATTAGAGTAATATTAAAATTCAACAAAGGTTCAAGCTGGTTTTTTAACCTTGTGTGCTTTTCTCCACCCAGTTGTTGATGTTGACACATGCAGCCGATGCATTCTTTTTAAAGTCCACCTTCTCCAGTCCAGCCTGGTAGTATTTTTTTGTGTCACTGAGGAATTTCTATAAAATAACAAATCAGTCAAGATAAAAGTCATATTAGAGCTGCAAATTGCAAGCATAGAATTATTTGTTTCTCAGTGAATAAATGAGCCTTACTTCAACAAACTGGTAGGACTGCTCTCCATAGAGGCGATTAACAAGGCTCAACATGTACGGGACTCCCGGTTTGTTCAACTCACTCATGAGTTTATTAAAGGCAGAATGAATGTTATCCTCAGTTTTGGGTGCAGGTGACTGCTGAGATTGAATTTGAGGTTTTTGTTTGAATCAACATAAATACAATCAGATTGAGATATGCAAAAATCTACAAAAGCAAGACACAAGGCAAAATACTCATTCTTGATCTCTGTAAGCACAGAAAATACACCAAACGCTGTTATTGCTATGGTAAAATCTTTAGATTAGTGTCTCGTGCATATGTTCAAACTGTACCGTTGGGACACAACCCTGCATCTTGATGTCGGCAGGTAACTGAGGTTTCTGGGCCTGTTGTTGCATTGATGGTCCAGGAGCTGGAGTCGTGGTGTCAGGTTTGGCAGGATTGAGAATGCCCAAGACCTACAAAGATGCTCCTGATTAAAACAAGCCCAAATACAATGTAACACGATAGACAGATTTTTAACTAATTTTAGAAATGTGCTACCTCTTTTGTCCTCCTCATGCATGGTCTCTGGTTACCCATTACCCCTATACTGTATGGTAGTATTTAATTAGGGGTGCAAATAGCATCTAACACTATTTGCACTTAGTGTAAAAAGATGCTTTTTGTAGCTATGACACTGAGCAACAAAAGTCTCTGCCATCTATATATATATTATACTTACAATATATGCTGCACATTCACACAATGTAATGAGAACATATAAAGGATGTATTTTGCACCTTACTAGCTATTGTTACCTAATAAATTCATAGTTTGGATAAAACTAATGTAAAGAGGGCGAGGCTATTATTCAAGGGTAATAACTGAGCACACAATGGCCTAATAAATAACTTATAATCCTAAACAAGTCTGTAACTAGCCAATCACAGCTGTAGACACAATACGAGGTGCTATGCCATGACCACCTTAGCTACGCGTAGCCTAAGCCATAGTTTCGACACAGAAGAACGAATAGGAGCCAAACATCTGTGAAATTTGTGCTTTTTCTGTTGGCTTATTGTTTTACAAAAGATCCCTGATCATTTCTGATCTTTTGAGTGGCAGTCAAGTCAAATAACGGCTCCTGTTACACTCATCCCCTAAACCTCACTCCCATCCGGGTCACGGCACCACTGTAACACTCCCGTTCTACCCACTCCGGGACTACGGGACTCGAACCGTCATCTCCGGCATGGGAGGTGGGTGTGCTAACAAGGAGGCTAAATGCTATAACCTCTAGCGTCAGTCGCTAGTGCACATCTTGAGGTCAGGAGAGTGAGGTTTATACACATCGCACAGCTATATATCAGCTGGCCACTGTTACACTCACCCCCCTAAACCTCACTCCCATCCGGGTCACGGCACCACTGTAACGCTCCTGTTCTACCCACTCCGTATGGGACTCGATCTGGTGTCTCCATCATGGGAGGTGGGGAGGCTAAAGGCTACAGGCGCTAGCGTCAGTCGCTAGTGCACATCTTGAGGTCAGGACAGTGAGGTTTATACACATTACACAGTTATCTATCAGCTGACCAACAAACAAGTCTATAAATGGATCTCAGGGAAAACCTCAAGTAATAAAAAATGGTATGATACCATCCCTTTAAAATCTTTCAAAAGTCAGGTTGGGGTGTATGTGGTCAAGGCACATTAAGTGAAAGAAAAAGTCCCCTTAAAAAGTGTAAATGAGGGACATCACCTTTAAGATTTGAGTTTGTGTGTTTCCTGCTGTTCCAAGCGCCACCATGGCCAGAGCGGAGGAGATGCTGAGAGGAGAGTAGAAGATATTTCCTGATTGATTTTCTCCACTGATCTTCTTAAACAGGTTGAGGGAGAATTGCGTGTTTGCAGCAGACAAAGACTCCATTTCCACAAGCTAACAATAACAGGAGAGAGAGAGACAGAGAGAGATAATGTACACACAGTACACATTATGGTCCATAATACATAAGTAAACACAAGTGGGATCTAAATGTCTTCGATCAATAGTTCTAGTTGATCAATACATTATATTACTGTGCAGGATACAGTCGAAATTGCATAGAGAAACATACTGTAGGGATTTAAATATAAACGTTACCTTGAATTACTCAGTAGAGACAAAAACGTCCTCGTGTGTCGAAGCAGAATGAGATGTATCTGTCATGGGTTTCATTTAAATACATGGTGCCTTGCCCTAAAATGCCAAGCCCAATCCAAACCCAGCCCTGTAAGAATGAAGCAAGCACCTGTTTAATTATCTGTGGGACACTTTGACATTGTCCTAACTGTGACATAAAATAGCTCCAATTATATTGCCATAGGAACACTCCAAACATCAACAGAACAAACAAACAATTTCCCCTCTAATTAACTGCTTGTTTCTTTTATAATAGCCTGTATTGATACTTTTATACTTTTGGAACACCTGAAAAGTCTAATTGAGAGAATCATTATTTTACCGTTCAAGATGGTTCCTGAAAGTCTGGTTTATCCTCACTAATCTCACTAACCAGTCCACTTACAACCAAAATGGGTTTCATCCTGATGCCACAGGACAACCTTTCCAAATTCCCATAAATAACGTTTTATTCTTGAACTCTTCAGACCATACTGGTGCATTAACCCCTATAGGCTTGCTGAGAAAAAAAATATTATCAATACATTAATAACTACAGTCTTGATGAACACAAAATAGCTTAGAAGCTCTACTTTCCAATGCATGTGTGCATTACGACCAGAACTGGACAAGTGCTTTGAAATTTGCAGACAAATAAGAAGTGTTACGTTTTGATTAAATTATTAATAATTTTGCACTATGCATATTATTGCAATAAAACCATCAAACTGCTCAAATATCCCCGTGTCACATGTTGTTGGAAAGCTCTCAAAGAGTAAAATACAACCAGTCCATTTTTTTTACACAGAGACAAAAATATAGTGAGTAACACCCAAGTAAATGTCTTTGACATACTTGTAACATGTAAACAAGTGTTGCTTATAAGCCAAGTTTTCGATTATAGCATCACGAAATATAAACAAAACATATAATATCACCTGCCATTACAAAGTAACCAGATGCACAGATCATTAGATAACCCACACACAGCATAATGTGCACGCATTACATAATGTGCTATCTGGCTAAAAATATGTTAGCTTTACAAGATCAAATGACTTCGAGCGAGAGAGCGCGCGTGCGAGCGAGCGAGAGAGAGAGAGAGACACATGATGTATCGATGACCCCTGACCCCAATCCCCCCCCCCCCCTCCCCCCCCCCCCCCCCCCTGTTACTGACCCCATATGTTGCATTAATGCTATTTATTTATATTTATTATTGTTGTCATGTCTTAGTTTAGTTCCTGTTTTGTTTTTCTATGTAATTGCTTTGGCAATACAAAATGTCTTTGTCATGCCAATAAAGCTCGTTAAATTGAATTGAAATTGAAATTGAGAGAGAGAGAGAGAGAGTGTGTGTGAGAGAGAGAGAGAGAGAGAGTGTGTGTGAGAGAGAGAGAGAGAGAGAGAGTGTGTGTGTATATGTGTGTGTGTGTGTTTAAACTAAATGACAATTATAATCTGATCAAACACAAACTACAAATATATGAAAACACAATTAAAAATAACCAGAATCCTCTGGACTTCACAATCACACATGAAGAATTAATCCAAAAACTTAAAAACCAAAAGTGCAAAAAATCCTGTGGTGCAGACAACATCTTAGGAGAGATGCTGAAACACAGCACACCTGACCTGCAGACAGCTGTGCTCAAATTATTCAACCTCGTACTGAGTTCCGGATGTTGCCCTGACATCTGGAGCCAAGGACTTATTACCCCAATTCACAAGAGTGGGGACAAACTGGACCCGAATAATTTCAGAGGCATCTGTGTGAGCAGTAATCTGGGGAAGTTATTTAGCAGTATTTTAAACAATAGAATTGTAAACTTCCTTAACGAACACAATGTCCTGAACAAGAGTCAGATCGGATTCCTTCCAAATCACAGAACTACAGACCACATTTACACCCTACACACCCTAATCAATAAACACGTGACCCACACCAAACACGGGAAAATATTTGCATGCTTTGTTGATTTCAAAAAAGCATTTGATTCTATTTGGCACGATGGTCTTTATTACAAATTACTACAAAGTGGTGTAGGGGGTAAAGCTTATGACATCATTAAATCGATGTATTCGGACAACAAATGTGCAATAAGAATTGGCACCAAACAAACAGAGTTCTTCAGTCAGAAGACAGGAGTGCGGCAGGGCTGTGGTCTGAGTCCAACACTGTTCAACATCTACATTAATGAACTAGCGGTGCAGTTGGAACGGTCTACAGCCCCTGGACTCACTCTGCAAGACAAACACATCAAGTGTTTGCTCTATGCAGACGACCTGGTGCTGCTGTCACCCACCGCACAGGGACTACAGCAACATCTGGACCTGCTGGAGAACTACTGCCAGAACTGGGCCCTGGCAGTAAACCTGAAGAAGACCAATATTATGGTCTTTCAGAAGAAGCCCAGATGTCAGGAACACAGACACCAGTTCTCTCTAGGCAGCACCGCACTAGAGCACACTATGCAGTACACTTACCTTGGGCTGATCATCACTGCATCAGGGAGTTTCAGTAAGGCAGTGAATGCACTTAAAGCAAAAGCTCGAAGAGCGCTATACGCTATTAAGAAGAAGTTCTATAATACTGAACTACCAATTCCAATCTGGTGTAAGATCTTTGATAGTGTCATACAGCCCATAGCGCTGTATGGAAGTGAGGTCTGGGGTCCACTCAGTGATCAGAACTACACTAGATGGGACAAGCATCCAACAGAAGCCCTACACACTGAATTCTGCAAATTAATTCTCAAATTACAAAGGAAAACTCCCAATAATGCATGTAGGGCAGAATTAGGCCGATTCCCATTGATCATTAATGTACAAAAAAGATCTCTAAAGTTTTGGATGCATTTAAAATCAAGTCCCACAGAGTCGCTTCATTATAAAGCGCTACAAACCCAAGAACTGAACCCTGATAACAGTCCCCTCAGTCAGCTGGTTCTGAGACTCACTAACCCGGTTAACACTACTAACAGTAACCAGCCTCAGACCAGCACTGCTTTACAAACAAACATCAGAATCAATCAGATCAACAAACAATCTCACATCAACTATCTGGAACACTGGGACCAAGAAACTAAAACACAAAGCAAATTACAATTCTATCGGACTCTAAAATCAAAATATGAATTGGAAGAATATCTCGTGACTGTCAGAGATACAAAGCAGAGACAGATCCTGAGCAAGTACAGGCTCAGTGAGCACAGTCTCGCCATCGAGAGAGACAGACAGTGAGAGAGAGAGAGACAGATCCTGAGCAAGTACAGGCTCAGTGAGCACAGTCTCGCCATCGAGAGAGACAGACAGTGAGAGAGAGAGAGACAGATCCTGAGCAAGTACAGGCTCAGTGAGCACAGTCTCGCCATCGAGAGAGACAGACAGTGAGAGAGAGAGACAGATCCTGAGCAAGTACAGGCTCAGTGAGCACAGTCTCGCCATCGAGAGAGGCAGACAGTGAGAGAGAGAGACAGATCCTGAGCAAGTACAGGCTCAGTGAGCACAGTCTCGCCATCGAGAGAGACAGACAGTGAGAGAGAGAGACAGATCCTGAGCAAGTACAGGCTCAGTGAGCACAGTCTCGCCATCGAGAGAGACAGACAGTGAGAGAGAGAGACAGATCCTGAGCAAGTACAGGCTCAGTGAGCACAGTCTCGCCATCGAGAGAGACAGACAGTGAGAGAGAGAGACAGATCCTGAGCAAGTACAGGCTCAGTGAGCACAGTCTCGCCATCGAGAGAGACAGACAGTGAGAGAGAGAGACAGATCCTGAGCAAGTACAGGCTCAGTGAGCACAGTCTCGCCATCGAGAGAGGCAGACACAGGAACACATGGCTACCCAGAGAAGAAAGGGTGTGTGCTCACTGTACGACAGGTGAGGTCGAGACAGAGGTGCACTTTCTACTCCACTGCCCAAAATACCAAGACACAAGAGACATTTATATGAATAAATTAGCAAACATCATTAACAAATTTAAAATCAGGACAGAACAAGAACAAATAAATATAATACTTGGAGAGGGACACACAGCAGCACTGGCGGCGAGATACGTGTTGACGTGTCACAGACTGAGGGACAGCGGGTGAATCTGTGTCATGTGTTTTACCCCCGTGTGTCACCCCAATGTCCACCACAGTGACCCTCATATGTGTGTGTGTATTCATTTATGTGTCAGTTCAATGATTTAAACACTGTGGTCTTCAGCAGTTCTGAAGCTGTTTTTTTTTTTTTTATATTTTTTATGTGTATATATATATATATATATATATATATATGTATATGTATATGTATATATATGTATATATATATGTGTATATGTATATATATATATATATATATATATATATATATATATATATATTTATTTATTTCTATTTATTTTTTATATCTGTCAAATGTATTAATTATAGATTAAGGTGTAGTTCTATTTTTACACAGCCTCTGCTTTGGCAATATTGTATTGTTTACATTCATGCCAATAAAGCCCCTTTGAATTTGAATTTGAATTTGTGTGTGTGTGTGTGAGAGAGAGAGAGAGAGCGAGATCGTGAGAGAGAGAGAGCACGTGAGAGAGCGCATGAGAGAAAGAGCGTGTGTGAGAGCAAGAGAGAGAGAGAGAGAGAGTGTGTGTGTGTGAGAGAGAGAGCGAGAGAGAGAGAGAGAGAGAGAAATATTTTTTTTTATTTACACAACAAATGCTTTGGCAATATTGTAACGACTACATTCATGCCAATAAAGCCCCATTTGAATTTGAATTTGAATTGAGAGAGCAAGAGCGAGCGAGTGAGAGAGAGAGAGAGAGAGAGAGAGAGAGAGAGAGAGAGTGTGTGTGTGTGTGTGTGTGTGTGTGTGTGTGTGTGTGTGTGTGTGTGTGTGAGATCACCTGTTGCCACTCCCAAGCAGAGATGCTGTCAGCTTTCTGAAGATCAGCTTTCTCATTGGAAAAGTTGCCGTTCAAGCGGGGGTAATTCTCTCTATTTCGCGGTTGGCGCTGCGCAAGAGTCGATCACTATAGAAACCATAATGTCCTCCACCATTTTAAACAGTGTCTATCCAATGTGGAAAGTCCTATAAGAGGTAAGCGCCTTCAGTTTGTGTAATTAATCAGTCTGTTGTGTCTCTCAGCTGTGATGAGCCTTAATGCTGAAGTTGTTCCTTTTAAGTTTTCCCCTAGCTTTAGTAATGTAGTGGTAATACAAGCAATCACAGAGTGCTATATGGAAACACTGGCTGACGGATTCACTTCACATCACCTAACTGGCTCATATTACACACAAAAATGATGTTTTGCCACCACCTGCTGGCTAACATATGTAATGTAAAAAACAAAAGACAACCAGTAGCTCTTAACACATCGGCACTGCTCTTACACTTCAGTTTAGAACGGCAGGAACACAAGCGGAGTGATACACACACACACACACACACACACAGTGAAGTGTCCCAGTGCTCATGGAACATCTCTCGTCCAATCAGATTCAAGGACCGGAATTAACTGGTGTGTGTGTGTGTGTGTGTGTGTGTGTGTGTGTATGTGTGTGTATGTGTGTGTATGTATATATATATATATATATATATGTATGTATATATATATATATATATATATATATATATATATATATATAAATAATATTTTTTTTAATCAAATTTTTTCCAGTATATGAAAGACTTCTAATATACTCAAGTGTAATCTCTTTTAACAGCAGCTAAGACCAGGCTGTCACTGTAAATACAAATCGTGTTATTAAGTGACTTGCCTGTTTAAATAAAGTTGATATCAATTAGTTTTGACTCATCTTGGGAGTGACTGTATTAGCATTGTAAATGTAGGTGTTGCGCTATATTTCATTTGCATCGAGTATTGCAGCAACATTTCGAGTTAAACTATTGACTCCACAAACCACATCTTTCTATAGAAAGGTTAAAGGTTATTTCTCATGGCTTCTGCGGGATTACTGCACCTTTTGAATTTCAGTGACTTAGTCGAGTGACTCTAGACACTTACTGAATCAAAATGCTTAATATTATTTATTATTTCTACTTTATCAAAGGCCGTGGGAACCCTGCTTTTAGCTCTAAAACACATAGCTAACTTTTCCTTCCCTAGAACGCACTTTTGGGTCAAAAACCAGCCACTGTAATACGTTTTCTGTAGATTTATAAAAGCATCCGTTTAAAAGACTTAAGGTGTTAATGCAAACTTTCTTTTGAAACAAAAACCAGTTCACATGATCAAAGACAACTTTGAGGAATTCTAGAATATCTGATGGAAGATGACAATGTGAAAAAATAAAAAAATAAAAATAAATTGGGTCATTTTTGACCCACGCATTCTTTTTAGGGATATAAATTAACTGTGTTGTCGTCCGCCAAATCAGAAGTTGCATATATTTTAGTTACTTGTTGAACTTATAAATGCAAATGATAACCTCTGACATGCACATTACAGTAAACCTTTACAAGCTGTTGTGATGTCTGAGCTGTCAAACCTGATTCTTTTGATATATGTAAATCTTCATGTTGCTGCCTGTAATATAAGCCACTTTAAATCCTTTCAATGAAATAATGTCTGTGTTAAACACCTCCAATCAAAAGACTGGACACACCTACTCATTATTAATTATTACTGTTAAGTGTTTCACACATTTTAGAATAATAGTAAAGTAATTGAAACTATGACATAACACAAGGAAAGTATGGGAATTACTGTAGTAGTGACCACAAAATGTGAAATACTGTGTCTATATTCCAACTCTGCAAACTCTATTCAATCTCTCAAGCAACGTCGTGAAGTGATACTGTTACTTTAATACATGTTGTCAATAATTGATAATGGGAGCCATTTCTTTTTTAAAGTTGTCAAGTTTTTTTAGGGAGTTTGCTTATTAATTGTAATTTTATTCTTATTTTTGTTAGTCAATTTATTTTGGGGGTTAGGTTGGTGTTTTGTTTGTTTAATTTGGCCTTTTCGTACCCTTGAAGTTTTTCCTCCCCTGTGGAGTTTTAGTAAATAAAAGCATTTGTTTCTTCTTTTTTAAGGTTTTCCAAGTTTATGTTGTAGCCTCAGCCTAGACAAGGTCGTAACAATGAATGTGAGAACATATTTTATGCCAATTAATGCAGAAAACCAGCTAACCCACCTATAAAAAAGTATCGGACAGACCAAACAACCTACTGACCGACCGGACCTGACCAGAGATTACTGGATGTTCAACCTAATTTGTCATGTCATAGTAACATGTAATTCTTGGGCTGTTGATGGACGGACGGACGGTTAATGCAGAATCACCAATCAATCACCAATTAATGCAGAAAACCAGCTAACCTGCCTATAAAAAAGTTTTGGACGGACCGACCGACCGGACCCGACCCGAGATTATTGGATCTACAGCCTAATTTGTCATGTCACAGTAACATATAAGTATATGTGATTCTTGGGCTGTTGTCGTGATTAGTTGATCTGTTTGCGACAGAAGGGGGATTTGGTTCCTAGGCATGAGTAACCGTGCCAGAACCTTCTGAATAATGGAAACCAGTGATTCTGAATGCAGCACATCAGTAGTGTGTGTTCTCTTAGATCTGCCAGGTCTACATGTGCACTGACTCAGTCTCTCCATAGTACAGTCTTTCCAACTCATATAACATAGAGCTTGCACAGGGGCAGATTTAGGCAAGGGCGACATCTTCCGGGGGGGAACGAGGCATGTCAAAAGCCATCCCAACTTCCTTTAATGTGCCCAGATATTTTTTATATTTATAAATGATGTATTTTAATTCCATATTTTTTATTATTATTATTTATTTTTTTCATAGTATATTTTTCTAATATATTTTTCCCCATTTATTTTTTTAAGGGTGATTCTCATTAGATCACCATTACTACAATGCAAAAATTACTGAAATACAATTGACTTTTTAAAATTTAAATCGGCATAAATTGAAGGCAGTACAAATACTAACATGATGCATAATAAAAAAATGTTTATAAAATGTAAAAAAAATTATGTTACACTGCAACAAATCTTAAAGGAATATTCCAGGTTCAATGCAAGTTAAGCTTGCCACACTAGCCACGTTTCCAATATCGGGCCAAATGAGGGTGTGCTAGTGCGTGCCAGGGCCAGTTGCATTACCACTGTCTCTTCCAAGGCTTCATCGTGCCTCATCTGGGCTTTCTGGGGGCCAACGGCCACTGGACTTTGGGCCACCGATTACCCTTGGGACAAACAAGGCCAACCATGGATTGAGGCAGGTTCAATGTCAAAGGCGGATTTTCTCTGAAGTTCCCAGGTTGTGTATCCAGAGCACAACTGTACAAGTACAAGTTCAGGAAAAAAATACAAAAATGTAGGTACAGTACAAATCCGTTAAAACTCCCAAAGGACAAAGGGGTTCCCAAAGAAATTACTTTCCATGGTTCGCTGAACTTTCATAGACCGTGTTCTGGAATATCGTCCCGCTGTTAGTCAAGAGACCACTCGGGACGTCATAGAAGTTATAGTCGGTGAGTTGCCAATGCTTACTTATCTTGCTGTTTACATTCTATATGAACTCTTTATTCTAGATAACATGAAACCTCAGCTTGAGCTTCCTGCTTGCTTGTGAAATGGCTGGTTTGTGTGATGTTGGCACCGCAGCGGCGTGTTAAGGGCGGATTTTTGGGCAGCGCTGCAGAGTTATTGGCCCGATTTTGGGAAAACGGATAGCTTTTGGTCTTGCGGCTCAAGGTCTGAGGATATTGACCCCGGCTGACCTGTTGATAGTCCTGGCTCGCACTGGCCCGATTGTGGGAAAAGTGGCTAGTTGATCCCTTTTTTCATATCAATCATCATGTTGTCATATTTAGCTATTTTTGTATATTTTTCATCTTCTATTTAGCTTTCATTGTGGCTCTCTTTAAAAATGTTGGTCTTTCATGTGTCCAATCCATGTTCAATGGAAATTATTTATTGTTAAGACAAATTTTTTATTAAATTTTTTTTACATTTTCAAAGCCCTATTGGCCTATGGTTTTTTGATAAAAAATGGTATTGGCCATAAAATGTCATATCAGTGCATATCCCTAAATGAAATGTAACATAAAACTACTTTCATTTCAGCCTCTGTCGTGTAAATCATAATGTTAGGCACGTGCAGTTCATCAAATCAAAATCAAATCATAATCAAATATGATTTTTGTTATATTACATGGTAATATAAACACATTTCAAAGTTTGATTTTAAGGGTGTTCAATAGAAAAAATCGGTGCTGTTTTGGGTCACCACTTCTAATGTCCTGAGCCAAAACAAGTTGAGACTGATTTTAACAATATGAGTATTGCACAATAACAATTATATGATCAAAACACATTCGAACGCCACAATCTCGCATGTCTAAATTTTAGATTGGTATAACATTTTAATGTATTTCCCTCTCTTTCTTCAGGATGAGACTGTTGCTGCTCAACACATTTGATTTATCCGAGGACATCATCAGTGTTGATAATGTCACGGCTTGGATCTCTCATCTGAATTACACAAACCCCGAGACGTTCGCAGCGATCGCTTCAAAGATAGAAGACTGCAGCCTGGAGGCAGAATTAGACACGGTAAACTGACCTGTTATCCCTCTTATCACTGTTAGTCTTGTACACTGAGTGTACTTGATAAATGAGCATGCAAATATATGTCTGTAAAGATGTTCAATGCATTACATTTACATAAGAGTGCACAGGAGTGTAATAACACTCTTAGATGTAAAGTCATCTTTTGATCTCATGTTTTTATCTTTATGTTATGAAAATGATACTATTTGAATTTGCTACACGGCAATAAAACTGTTACATGAGATGAAGTTCAAAGTACTGAAATACTGCCTTAAACTGTTACTTTTTCAAAGAGATTTTACATCTATTCATTTGGCTGATGCTTTTATCCACTTATATAAGAGGAACAATACATCATAAGAGATTCGTCTTACGGAGACATTGTTACAGAAAGTGCTGTATTACAGTTTCAGTAGCATCAGAGTAGTATCCAAGACAGATAAAAGTGTAACAAGAATATATCATGTTTTTAATAATGTTTTCACTTTCAACCGCTTTTATTTTCAGCAAATTTAACATGTGTAAATATTTGTATGAACATAAAAAGATTCAACAACTAAGACTCAAAATCAAAAGTATCAGTCAGTATCTGATGTGGCCACCTGCTGTATTAAGTACTGCAGTGTGTCTCCTCCTCATGGACTGCACCAGATTTGCCAGTTCTTGTAGTGAGATGTTACCCTTGCACTTTTTGCCAGTCCTGTCTGGTCCGGCGAAGGTGGGTTTGTGCCCATAGGCGACGTTGTTGCCGGTGATGTCTGGTAAGGACCTGCCTTACAACAAACCTACAAGCCCTCAGTCCAGCCTCTCTCAGTCTATTGCAGACAGTCTGAGCACTTATGGAGGGATTGTGCGTTGTACCTGTCCCGCAGGTGTGATATTCGGATGTACAGACCCTGTGCAGGTGTTGTTACACATGGTCTGCCACTGCAAGGACGATCAACTCTCCTTCCTGTCTCCCTGTAGCGCTGTCTCAAGCTGCGTACACACTGCCAGCGACTTTGTCGCTTTTCTTGCCGCTAAAAACAAACATTTTGGAGGGAAAAGACTAAATATAAATGGAATCAGTACATAAAATGCTTTATATCAAAGATGAATGAGAAACAAGGCGTTGCTCTTTGCCACAGCGGCTGTTTATCTGCGGCGCAAACGCAAACACCGGTCTGTCTGGGTCCACAAAACCATTCAATCTCGGAGTCAGACACTTTTCCACGCAGTATTTTTCTTAAAAATGTCCTTGTACGTGGGAAGAGACGTATCATAGAGCACTGGAAAATTGCTAACAGCAAGAATTAACCTTTCATCCATCGTTACTGCAGGAGCTGAGAGAGAGAGAAGGATCACGTGAGGTCTCCCGTCTTCTCTCCTATTGGCTGTCGCTTCCGTAAGTCACTCTTCATTTGAATCAAGTTGAACTTGTCTCAACTTTGTCGCATCGCTGGACACGCCCACATCTAGTCGCCAATGGTCGCGACAGCTCGTGTCGCCGGAAGTCGCTGTGCTCTCACTGAAAATGAATGGGATGGTGTCGCTGTCTCGCGCGATGTCGCTGGCAGTGTGTACGCAGCTTCAGGCGTTTCACATTGCAATTTATTGCCCTGGCCACATCTGCAGTCCTCATGCCTCCATGCAGCATGCCTAATGCACGTTCACGCAGATGAGCAGGGACCCTGAGTCAGTAGAATGGAAAACTTTTCAAATTAATGATATAGATGATACATACTGAGACTCTCAGCTTAAGGAACTGCTGAGGAATCCCCCCCAAAAAAATTATTTTGCCAAAATTTTAAATTTTTTCTAATTTTTCGATTTGACATCATATTTCTCTGGGTCTAAAAAAGGTGGCTTTAAAACTGCTTTTGTTTTGTTTCCAAATATGTCAACTGTATCTAAGAAAAATATTTTATTGATACGACAAAGCAATCAAAAGTTATAGCATTTTTTATATATATATATATATATATATATATATATATATATATATATATATAATTTATCATAGTGTCCATAAACGTCTCCAGACAAATAAAAGATAATAATTGTACATAAGAACTAATTACACATGCAAACACAACAATGACTAAAGGTTTGCATAGCATGCAGACATGATTTTACTCATGAGATTTCACAGAATGATTTTCATCCTGTGTCATTTGAGTCATCATTGAGTCTGTGTCATGTATTTGGCACCATCTCCTGGTGGCCATATGTAACATTGTGCTTCATGTGGATTATCTAATGATCTATACATCTGATTATCTTGTGTGTGGACTCGTTTGAAAGATAATCATCTCATTCAGTTTCATTCTGTGTCATTTGAGTCATCATTGAGTCTGTGTCATGTATCTGGCGCCATCTCCTGGTGGTCATATGTAACATTGTGCTTCATGTGGATTATCTAATGATCTATACATCTGATTATCTTGTGTTTGGGCTTGTTTGAAAGATAATCATCTTATTCAGTTTCATTCTGTGCCATTTGAGTCATTATTGAGTCTGTGTCATGTATTTGGCGCCATCTCCTGGTGGCCATATGTAACATTGTGCTTCATGTGGATTATCTAATGATCTATACATCTGATTACCTTGTGTGTGGACTCATTTGAAAGATAATCATCTCATTCAGTTTCATTCTGTGTCATTTGAGTCATCATTGAGTCTGTGTCATGTATTTGGCGCCATCTCCTGGTGGCCATATGTAACATTGTGCTTCATGTGGATTATCTAATGATCTATACATCTGATTACCTTGTGTGTGGACTCATTTGAAAGATAATCACCTCCTCTAAATAATGATATGTGACTTTTCATATTCCGTTTATTCCTTTAATAACTGATTCACTGAGTGCACGTCTCTCTCTTCATGTAGGCTGTTGAGGGCACCGGACTGGCATTTATCGTGTACAGTGAGGCGATTAAGAACATGCCTCTGTCTCAGTTGTGGTCTGTGCTGTACTTCATCATGTTACTGCTGTTAGGGATGGGGAGCATGCTGGGGAACGTCACGGCCATCATCACACCACTGGGCGACCTCAAGTTTCTGTCACGAAAGTTCAGCAACGAGACCATCAACGGTAAGAGGGGTGACGGGGCTGTGCATAAAACCCCAATATCACTCAAATCAATTTTCGCATTAAGAGCTTGTTTGGACCAGCTTAAATTCCAAAATGGTCTTACCTGTTTTAGATGGTCACTGCTGGTCTGTTACCAGCACAAGTTGTCTGTTGTTGACGGTAGATGGGTGACTAGCTACACTTGGCATAAAAGTGCCCTGAAACTGTAAACTGGTCAATAGACTATTTTTTTACCTTGTCATGTGAGCTGGTCATCATTTGGTGTGGACAGACAAATTACTTGCTGGACAACTTGCACCTGGTTAGGATAAAGAGCTTGATTTTAGCTTAATATATATACTTACACATTAGAGCTGTCAAAGTTAAGGCATTAACGTATGTGATACATTTAAAATGTTAATTAACACATTTACTGGCGCAATTTAGATACCGCAGAAATACGCAGAATGAGACATTGACTGCAAGCGCTTTTCACGTGGAGTTCAAAGCTGTGCTTGACGCTGGCGTTGATGCCTTGATGCGAATCGTGAATGTGGCTTATTAACACAGTCAATATTGTGGAGGATGAGAGTTTAAGAGAATTAATGCCCATTGTAATGAATACTCAACCTATAGAGGACATTTATTTTAATAAGTCAACATCACTCTTACACTGTGGGTTTCTTGAACTGATGCTATTTTAATGCATTTGTGTCTTAAGACTATGGAAGGCTTTGTTTGAATTTTTTGTAGTAAAAAATGATTTTTACATATTGTTTTGGTTTTTTTCTAAGGAGGAAGTAAATGTATTTCGACAGCAAAATAAGCATACATAGTCAAATTTCAGCACTTTTAAAATCTGCAATTATTTATGATTTACGAAAATCATATATATACACAACTGAACCAGTGTCAAACGTGAAATTGAGTTTGAGTCATCTTGGCTGGACGGCCACTTCTAGTGAGAGTACCTATAGTACTAAATCATCTCCATTTATAGACAGTTTGTCTAACAGTGAACAGATGAATATCTAACGGCAACTTCTAGTGAGAGTACCTATAGTACTAAATCATCTCCATTTATAGACGGTTTGTCTAACTGTGGACAGATGAATATCTAACGGCCACTTCTAGTGAGAGTACCTATAGTACTAAATCATCTCCATTTATAGACGGTTTGTCTAACTGTGGACAGATGAATATCTAACGGCCACTTCTAGTGAGAGTACCTATAGTACTAAATCATCTCCATTTATAGACAGTTTGTCTAACTGTAGACAGATGAATATCTAACGGCCACTTCTAGTGAGAGTACCTATAGTACTAAATCATCTCCATTTATAGACAGTTTGTCTAACTGTGGACAGATGAATATCTAACGGCCACTTCTAGTGAGAGTACCTATAGTACTAAATCATCTCCATTTATAGACAGTTTGTCTAACTGTGCACAGATGAATATCTAACGGCCACTTCTAGTGAGAGTACCTATAGTACTAAATCACCTCCATTTATAGACAGTTTGTCTCACTGTGGACAGATGAATATCTAACGGCCACTTCTAGTGAGAGTACCTATAGTACTAAATCACCTCCATTTATAGACAGTTTGTCTAACTGTGCACAGATGAATATCTAACGGTCACTTCTAGTGAGAGTACCTATAGTACTAAATCATCTCCATTTATAGACAGTTTATCTAACTGTGCACAGATGAATATCTAACGGTCACTTCTAGTGAGAGTACCTATAGTACTAAATCATCTCCATTTATAGACAGTTTGTCTAACTGTGGACAGATGAATATCTAACGGCCACTTCTAGTGAGAGTACCTATAGTACTAAATCATCTCCATTTATAGGCAGTTTGTCTCACTGTGGACAGATGAATATCTAACGGCCACTTCTAGTGAGAGTACCTATAGTACTAAATCATCTCCATTTATAGGCAGTTTGTCTCACTGTGGACAGATGAATATCTAACGGCCACTTCTAGTGAGAGTACCTATAGTACTAAATCACCTCCATTTATAGACAGTTTGTCTCACTGTGGACAGATGAATATCTAACGGCCACTTCTAGTGAGAGTACCTATAGTACTAAATCACCTCCATTTATAGACAGTTTGTCTCACTGTGGACAGATGAATATCTAACGGCCACTTCTAGTGAGAGTACCTATAGTACTAAATCATCTCCATTTATAGGCAGTTTGTCTCACTGTGGACAGATGAATATCTAACGGCCACTTCTAGTGAGAGTACCTATAGTACTAAATCACCTCCATTTATAGACAGTTTGTCTCACTGTGGACAGATGAATATCTAACGGCCACTTCTAGTGAGAGTACCTATAGTACTAAATCACCTCCATTTATAGACAGTTTGTCTAACTGTGGACAGATGAATATCTAACGGCCACTTCTAGTGAGAGTACCTATAGTACTAAATCACCTCCATTTATTGACAGTTTGTCTAACTGTGGACAGATGAATATCTAACGGCCACTTCTAGTGAGAGTACCTATAGTACTAAATCATCTCCATTTATAGACAGTTTGTCTAACTGTGCACAGATGAATATCTAACGGTCACTTCTAGTGAGAGTACCTATAGTACTAAATCATCTCCATTTATAGACAGTTTGTCTAACTGTGCACAGATGAATATCTAACGGTCACTTCTAGTGAGAGTACCTATAGTACTAAATCATCTCCATATATAGACAGTTTGTCTAACTGTGGACAGATGAATATCTAACGGCCACTTCTAGTGAGAGTACCTATAGTACTAAATCATCTCCATTTATAGACAGTTTGTCTCACTGTGCACAGATGAATATCTAACGGTCACTTCTAGTGAGAGTACCTATAGTACTAAATCATCTCCATTTATAGACAGTTTGTCTCACTGTGGACAGATGAATATCTAAAGTCTTCCAGATAACTTTAGAACCCTTTCTGTAATTAACTTTTGTTGACGTTATTATCCTAGGGGGTTCACATACTTTTTCCAACCTACATTATGAATATATGAATAATGTATTTAATATGTACAAGAACAATAATGTTTGTGTTATTAGTTAAACAGATTGTGTTTGTTCATTATTGTAACTAAGATGAAGCTCAATCCAGATTTTAAGACAAATCTAAACACAAATGCAGGTAATTCCAAAGGGTTCACATACTTTTCTTGCCACTATATTTAACATACATATTTAAAAATTTTAATAATAATGACTAATCAATTCCTTGCAGGTTATTAATAGATAAAGTAGTAGATTATATTTTATTGTTTGTTTTAATGTTCCATGCACAAAGATTAATTGCGATTAATCACAGAAAACTCAACAATTTTAATATATATATATATATGCATATAGAATATTTAAAGCAAACAGTCATAGTTGCCAACTACATATAATTCAGTAAAAATGAGAACTAAAAAAAACAGAGGAAAAATGTATAAATAAATAAAAATAATTAAGGCATGCCCCCCCCCTCCCCCAAATACTAAAACATTTTAACACATGAAAAATCCCACGCATATACTGCATTGAACATTTTTGAGCGATGATGCAAATAAATCTTCAAATCCGTTTAGAAACTATTCACCGAAACAGACGAAAATGAACTTCCTAACTCGTACAACAAAGTTTCAACGAGAGACGCTTATAACAGCTCCTAATGGCCATGTTAAAAGTGCATTAAGCAAAATAGTCATAATGTAAACATTTTTAATATCCCAGTCCTATAGTTCTAGTGCGGTACACACATGAGATGATATGAGCTCTTGTGTAGTTTGTGATGTTTCTCTGATGTCTGGCAGGTCTGGTGTGTCTGCTCTGTTTGCTTCTGGGTTTTGGCTTCACCACCGGCTCAGGAAACTACTGGTTCACCATCTTTAATGAATACGGAGCCACGTTTTCTCTGCTCTTCATAGCGTTCTTTGAAGTTGTCAGTGTGTGCTACATCTATGGACTGAAAAGGTGAAGTCTAAACTACATAACAAACATTTCCCTCGCTGTTTTCTCATTAAAACACATTTCTTTGAATATGCATGCCAGATCTCCCATAGACTCACTCTGAGACGCTTCTGTTAATGTTGTTTCTCATTTATAATCCGCAGGGTTAAAGTCTGCACCCTTTAAAATGGTCATAATACACGCACTGTTTCTCATAATACTCCATTGTGCTTCGCATAATCATCTGTAAATGTGTTCCTGAGATGAAATACTTTCCATTCTTAACTTGTTAAGAGCTCCAGCTATGCTTTTCAACATAATCTTGATTATTGTTATTATGAGTTTGATTATATTTCTCTCTGCCAGAATACGGGGAACTTTAACTCTTTATTTAGTGTTTAGAATTTAAGTCGTTTTTACACATTTATCATTTGTCATATTTTACAGGTTTGAGAAAGACATTGAGGACATGTTGGGCCATCGACCAAACTGGTACTGGAAAATCATGTGGGCCGCAGTCAGTCCAGTCCTCCTCATCAGTCTCTTCATCTTCTACATCATTAACTACATCCAGGGCGGAACACCAACTTACCAGGCCTGGGACAAACATCTGGTAGGCTCAATTTCCTTTGGTCACTTTGACATTCAAATTTTTTTTCCAAAGTAGTACCTTTTAATTATTCAACAAAATTAAATACATTAAAAAAAATTATGATATTTTTCATTATTTCATTGTTGTTTCATTTCTTTATAATATAAGCTGAAAAAAAATGCAGTTACATTTTTTCAATATTTAAAAAAAAAACTTTATGAAGCTGAAACTAAATGCAGTTATTTAAAAAAAAATGTAAACAAACATTTATGAACAAAGCTGAAAAATATGCAGTTAATTTTTATTCAATATTTTTCAACAAAACGTTATGATAAAAACTGATACAAAATGCAGTTCATTTTTCATTTTTCTTTATAAACAAAACTTTATGAAGCAAAAACAAAATGCAGTTATTTTTCATGTTTTTAAAACAAACATTTAAGAATAAATTTCTTTTCAATTTTTTTTAACTAAAAATGCATGAATAAAACTGAAACAAAATGCAGTAAAAAAATTTTCAATAATCTTTTTTAATAAAACTTTATGAACAAAACTAAAAAAAAACGCAGTTACATTTATTCAATATTTTTTTTAAATAAAACTTTATTAACAAAACGCAGTTAAATGTATTCAATATTTTTTAAATAAAACTTTATGAACAAAACTGAAACAAAACGCAGTTAAATTTATTCAATATTTTTTTAAAATAAAAGGTTATGAACAAAACGCAGTTAAATTTATTCAATATTTTTTAAATAAAACTTTATGAACAAAACTAAAACAAAACGCAGTTAAATTTATTCAATATTTTTTTTAAATAAAACATTATGAAAAAACGCAGTTACATTTACTCAATATTTTTTTTAAATAAAACTTTATGAACAAAACTAAAACAAAATGCAGTTACATTTATTCAATATTTTTAAAAATAAAACTTTATGAACAAAACTAAAACAAAACGCAGTTAAATTTATTCAATATTTTTTTTAAATAAAACATTATGAAAAAACGCAGTTACATTTACTCAATATTTTTTTTAAATAAAACTTTATGAACAAAACTAAAACAAAATGCAGTTAAATTTATTCAATATTTTTTTAAATAAAATGTTATGAACAAAACGCAGTTAAATTTATTCAATATTTTTTTTAAATAAAAGTTTAGGAACAAAACTGAAACAAAACGCAGTTAAATTTATTCAATATTTTTTTTTAAATAAAACTTTATGAAAAAAAACGCAGTTAAATTTATTCAATATTTTTTGTTTAAATAAAACGTTATGAACAAAACGCAGTTAAATTTATTCAATTTTTTTTTTAAATAAAACTTTATGAACAAAACGCAGTTAAATTTATTCAATATTTTTTTAAAATAAAACTTTATGAACAAAACGCAGTTAAATTTATTCAATATTTTTTTAAAATAAAACTTTATGAAAAAAAACTGAAACAAAACGCAGTTAAATTTATTCAATATTTTTTTAAATAAAACTATGAACAAAACGCAGTTAAATTTATTCAATATTTTTTGTTTAAATAAAACGTTATGAACAAAACGCAGTTAAATTTATTCAATTTTTTTAAAATAAAACTTTATGAAAAAAAACTGAAACAAAACGCAGTTAAATTTATTCAATATTTTTTTAAATAAAACTATGAACAAAACGCAGTTAAATTTATTCAATATTTTTAAAATAAAACTTTATGAAAAAAAACTGAAACAAAACGCAGTTAAATTTATTCAATATTTTTTTAAATAAAACTATGAACAAAACGCAGTTAAATTTATTCAATTTTTTTAAAATAAAACTTTATGAAAAAAAACTGAAACAAAACGCAGTTAAATTTATTCAATATTTTTTTAAATAAAACTATGAACAAAACGCAGTTAAATTTATTCAATATTTTTTGTTTAAATAAAACGTTATGAACAAAACGCAGTTAAATTTATTCAATATTTTTTTAAAATAAAACTTTATGAAAAAAAACTGAAACAAAACGCAGTTAAATTTATTCAATATTTTTTTAAATAAAACTATGAACAAAACGCAGTTAAATTTATTCAATTTTTTTAAAATAAAACTTTATGAAAAAAAACTGAAACAAAACGCAGTTAAATTTATTCAATATTTTTTTAAATAAAACTATGAACAAAACGCAGTTAAATTTATTCAATATTTTTTGTTTAAATAAAACGTTATGAACAAAACGCAGTTAAATTTATTCAATATTTTTTTAAAATAAAACTTTATGAAAAAAAACTGTAACAAAACGCAGTTAAATTTATTCAATATTTTTTTAAATAAAACTATGAACAAAACGCAGTTAAATTTATTCAATATTTTTTGTTTAAATAAAACGTTATGAACAAAACGCAGTTAAATTTATTCAATTTTTTTTTAAAATAAAACTTTATGAACAAAACGCAGTTAAATTTATTCAATATTTTTTTAAAATAAAACTTTATGAAAAAAAACTGAAACAAAACGCAGTTAAATTTATTCAATATTTTTTTAAAATAAAACTTTATGAACAAAACGCAGTTAAATTTATTCAATATTTTTTTAAATAAAACTATGAACAAAACGCAGTTAAATTTATTCAATATTTTTTGTTTAAATAAAACGTTATGAACAAAACGCAGTTAAATTTATTCAATTTTTTTAAAATAAAACTTTATGAAAAAAAACTGAAACAAAACGCAGTTAAATTTATTCAATATTTTTTTAAATAAAACTATGAACAAAACGCAGTTAAATTTATTCAATATTTTTAAAATAAAACTTTATGAAAAAAAACTGAAACAAAACGCATTTAAATTTATTCAATATTTTTTTAAATAAAACTATGAACAAAACGCAGTTAAATTTATTCAATATTTTTTTTAAATAAAACTTTATGAAAAAAACGCAGTTACATTTATTCAATATTTTTTTAAATAAAACTTTTATGAACAAAACTGAAACAAAACGCAGTTAAATTTATTCAATATTTTTTTAAATAAAACTTTATGAACAAAACACATTTAAATTTATTCAATTTTTTTTAAATAAAACGTTATGAACAAAACGCAGTTAAGTTTATTCAATTTTTTTAAATAAAACTTTATGTATAAAACGCAGTTAAATTTATTAAAATTTTTTTTTAAATAAAACTTTATGAAAAAAACGCAGTTAAATTTATTCAATTTTTTTTAAATAAAACTATGAACAAAACTGAAACAAAACACAGTTAAATTTATTCATTATTTTTTTTAAATAAAACTTTATGAACAAAACGCAGTTAAATTTATTCAATATTTTTTTTAAATAAAACTTTATGAAAAAAAAACGCAGTTACATTTATTCAATATTTTTTGTTTAAATAAAACGTTATGAACAAAACAGTTAAATTTATTCAATATTTTTTTTCAATAAAACGTTATGAACAAAACACAGTTAAATGTATTCAATTTTTTTTAAATAAAACTTTATGAACAAAACGCCTTTAAATTTATTCAAACTTTTTTTTTAAATAAAGCTTTTTGAACAAAACTGAAACAAAATGTAGTTAAATTTATTCAATATTTTTTTAAATAAAACTTTATGAACAAAACGCAGTTAAATTTATTCAATTTTTTTTAAATAAAACATTATGAAAAAAACGCAGTTAAATTTATTCAATTTTTTTTTTAAATAAAACTATGAACAAAACTGAAACAAAACACAGTTAAATTTATTTAATATATTTTTTAAATAAAACGTTATGAACAAAATACAGTTAAATTTATTCAATATTATTTTTTTTAAAAAAACTTCATGAACAAAACGCAGTTACATTTATTCAATTTTTTTTTTAAATAATACTTTTATGAACAAAACGCATTTAAATTTATTCAATATTTTTTTAAATAAAACTATGAACAAAACGCAGTTAAATTTATTCAATATTTTTTTTAAATAAAACTTTATGAAAAAAACGCAGTTAAATTTATTCAATTTTTTTTTTAAATAAAACTTTATGAACAAAACGCAGTTAAATTTATTCAATATTTTTTTAAAATAAAACTTTATGAAAAAAAACTGAAACAAAACGCAGTTAAATTTATTCAATATTTTTTTAAATAAAACTATGAACAAAACGCAGTTAAATTTATTCAATATTTTTTGTTTAAATAAAACGTTATGAACAAAACGCAGTTAAATTTATTCAATTTTTTTAAAATAAAACTTTATGAAAAAAAACTGAAACAAAACGCAGTTAAATTTATTCAATATTTTTTTAAATAAAACTATGAACAAAACGCAGTTAAATTTATTCAATATTTTTAAAATAAAACTTTATGAAAAAAAACTGAAACAAAACGCAGTTAAATTTATTCAATATTTTTTTAAATAAAACTATGAACAAAACGCAGTTAAATTTATTCAATTTTTTTAAAATAAAACTTTATGAAAAAAAACTGAAACAAAACGCAGTTAAATTTATTCAATATTTTTTTAAATAAAACTATGAACAAAACGCAGTTAAATTTATTCAATATTTTTTGTTTAAATAAAACGTTATGAACAAAACGCAGTTAAATTTATTCAATATTTTTTTAAAATAAAACTTTATGAAAAAAAACTGTAACAAAACGCAGTTAAATTTATTCAATATTTTTTTAAATAAAACTATGAACAAAACGCAGTTAAATTTATTCAATATTTTTTGTTTAAATAAAACGTTATGAACAAAACGCAGTTAAATTTATTCAATTTTTTTTTAAAATAAAACTTTATGAACAAAACGCAGTTAAATTTATTCAATATTTTTTTAAAATAAAACTTTATGAAAAAAAACTGAAACAAAACGCAGTTAAATTTATTCAATATTTTTTTAAAATAAAACTTTATGAACAAAACGCAGTTAAATTTATTCAATATTTTTTTAAAATAAAAGTTTAGGAACAAAACTGAAACAAAACGCAGTTAAATTTATTCAATATTTTTTTTTTAAATAAAACTTTATGAAAAAAAACGCAGTTAAATTTATTCAATATTTTTTGTTTAAATAAAACGTTATGAACAAAACGCAGTTAAATTTATTCAATATTTTTTGTTTAAATAAAACGTTATGAACAAAACGCAGTTAAATTTCTTCAATTTTTTTTAAATAAAACGTTATGAACAAAACACAGTTAAATTTATTCAATATATTTTTTAAATAAAACTTTATGAACAAAACGCAGTTAAATTTATTCAATAATTTTTTAAAATAAAACTTTATGAACAAAACGCAGTTAAATTTATTCAATTTTTTTTAAAAATAAAACTATGAACAAAACTGAAACAAAACGCATTTAAATTTATTCAATATTTTTTTTAAATAAAACTATGAACAAAACTCAGTTAAATTTATTCAATATTTTTTTAAATAAAACTATGAAAAAAAACAGTTAAATTTATTCAATATTTTTTTTAAATAAAACTTTATGAACAAAACGCAGTTAAATTTATTCAATATTTTTTTTAAATAAAACATTATGAACAAAACGCAGTTAAGTTTATTACATTTTTTTAAATAAAACTTTATGAACAAAACGCAGTTCCATTTATTCAATATGTTTTTTTAAAATAAAATTTCATGAACAAAACGCAGTTAAATTTATTCAATAATTTTTTTAAATAAAACGTTATGAACAAATCGCCTTTAAATTTATTCAAACTTTTTTTTTAAATAAAGCTTTTTGAACAAAACTGAAACAAAATGTAGTTAAATTTATTCAATATTTTTTTTAAATAAAACTTTATGAAAAAAAAACGCAGTTACATTTATTCAATATTTTTTGTTTAAATAAAACGTTATGAACAAAACGCAGTTAAATTTCTTCAATTTTTTTTAAATAAAACTTTATGAAAAAAACGCAGTTACATTTATTCAATATTTTTTTAAATAAAACTTTTATGAACAAAACTGAAACAAAACGCAGTTAAATTTATTCAATATTTTTTTAAATAAAACTTTATGAACAAAACACATTTAAATTTATTCAATTTTTTTTAAATAAAACGTTATGAACAAAACGCAGTTAAGTTTATTCAATTTTTTTAAATAAAACTTTATGTATAAAACGCAGTTAAATTTATTAAAAAATTTTTTTAAATAAAACTTTATGAAAAAAACGCAGTTAAATTTATTCAATTTTTTTTAAATAAAACTATGAACAAAACTGAAACAAAACACAGTTAAATTTATTCATTATTTTTTTTAAATAAAACTTTATGAACAAAACGCAGTTAAATTTATTCAATATTTTTTTTAAATAAAACTTTATGAAAAAAAACGCAGTTACATTTATTCAATATTTTTTGTTTAAATAAAACGTTATGAACAAAACAGTTAAATTTATTCAATATTTTTTTTCAATAAAACGTTATGAACAAAACACAGTTAAATGTATTCAATTTTTTTTAAATAAAACTTTATGAACAAAACGCCTTTAAATTTATTCAAACTTTTTTTTTAAATAAAGCTTTTTGAACAAAACTGAAACAAAATGTAGTTAAATTTATTCAATATTTTTTTAAATAAAACTTTATGAACAAAACGCAGTTAAATTTATTCAATTTTTTTTAAATAAAACATTATGAAAAAAACGCAGTTAAATTTATTCAATTTTTTTTTTAAATAAAACTATGAACAAAACTGAAACAAAACACAGTTAAATTTATTTAATATATTTTTTAAATAAAACGTTATGAACAAAATACAGTTAAATTTATTCAATATTATTTTTTTTAAAAAAACTTCATGAACAAAACGCAGTTACATTTATTCAATTTTTTTTTTAAATAATACTTTTATGAACAAAACGCATTTAAATTTATTCAATATTTTTTTAAATAAAACTATGAACAAAACGCAGTTAAATTTATTCAATATTTTTTTTAAATAAAACTTTATGAAAAAAACGCAGTTAAATTTATTCAATTTTTTTTTTAAATAAAACTATGAACAAAACTGAAACAAAACACAGTTAAATTTATTTAATATATTTTTTAAATAAAATGTTATGAACAAAACACAGTTAAATTTATTCAATATTTTTTTTTTTAAAAAAACTTTATGAACAAAACGCAGTTACATTTATTCAATATTTTTTTTTAAATAATACTTTTATGAACAAAACGCATTTAAATTTATTCAATATTTTTTTAAATAAAACTATGAACAAAACGCAGTTAAATTTATTCAATATTTTTTTTAAATAAAACTTTATAAACAAAACGCAGTTAAATTTATTCAATATTTTTTTAATTAAAACTTTATGAACAAAACGCATTTAAATTTATTCAATATTTTTTTAAATAAAACTATGAACAAAACGCAGTTAAATTTATTCAATATTTTTTTTAAATAAAACTTTATAAACAAAACGCAGTTAAATTTATTCAATATTTTTTTAATTAAAACTTTATGAACAAAACGCATTTAAATTTATTCAATATTTTTTTAAATAAAACTATGAACAAAACGCAGTTAATTTTATTCAATATTTTTTTTTAAATAAAACTTTAAACAAAACGCAGTTAAATTTATTCAATATTTTTTTAATTAAAACTTTATGAACAAAACGCATTTAAATTTATTCAATATTTTTTTAAATAAAACTATGAACAAAACGCAGTTAAATTTATTCAATATTTTTTTTTAAATAAAACTAAAAACGCAGTTAAATTTATTCCATTTTTTTTTAAATAAAACTTTATGAACAAAACGCAGTTAAATTTATTCAATATTTTTTTTAATTAAAACTTTATGAACAAAACGCAGTTAAATTTATTCAATATTTTTTTTAAATAAAACTTTATGAACAAAACGCAGCTAAATTTATTCCATTTTTTTTTAAATAAAACATTATGAAGCTGAAACAAAATACAGTTATTTTGCAAGTTTTTTAAAACAAAAATTTATGAACAAAACTGAAATAAATCTTTATAAAAATGAAATAATTAATATGCATTAATATAAACTAAATGCAGTTATTTTTTTTAAACAATTTATTAATGAAGCTGAAAAAAGCAGTATTTTTTTGTTTTTGTGTTATACTGTAAACCTTGTTGAAGAACGATCAATTTCATATTTGTTGTTGTTCATGAGTCGAGTTTCAAGTGGAATTATGATCAACTTAAGTGTGACATGAGTAACATTCAGTCGCGGTGAGTTTCCATCTCGGTTCTGGGCCGGTAACAAACGGTAGTAAATTCAAACCCAACAGTTGATCCATGAATCAATTAAGCATGACCCTTGACCTCAGGTTAATCCAGGGCAGTTTTCCTTTTAATGATCATGTCTTGTCTTTTTAGGGTAAATCTGTGGTGAAGGAGTATCCTGCGTACGGTCAGGCATTCATAGCTCTGCTGCTGCTGTCCTCTGTAAGCTGCGTCCCGCTGATGGCTCTTTATGCATTCTGTAAGAAGAAACGGCGAGGAACAGCGATCCGAGAAAACATCGTCAGCACGGTGTCATCTGCCATTTGAGGAAAGACTCAAAAGACTGTTGGAAAATAGGCCGCTACTTAACCTTGTGTGCAAGGGCGTAGATTTGTTTTGATTATTGAGGGGGTTGCATCCCCCCCATCCCCCCTGGATTCTACACCCCTACTTGTATGGGACAACACTGGCCACTGATTGCAATATTAATTTTTAAGCATTTATCAGTCCACGTTATATTTCAGTCACGTGGATGATAGAGGGGGGGGAAAAAGTCCATAGACTTACATTGGAGGTGACACCTTAGCAACCACATGGCAATGCCCTGGCAACCGGCTGGCATCATAGTGGTGAGATTTGCCCGGGCAAACATCACACACATTTCCTTCAGAAACCCTGTCTAACAATTACAGATACTTGGAATATTATCTGCGGCCAAAAAAAAACAAACTATTTTGTAAATAACTTTTTAGCGCTCGGTGTGTTTTAGTGGTCGATTAAATATGTCAAATCACAATGTTTTGCATGTAGTAGTTTAAAATCAATTAATGTTGTGTTGTGATAGTAAGGACTACAATTATTCTAGAAGCAATTTATGATCGATTATAAGCCAGAATCATGAAATGCAGGTACATATATGGAAAAAAAATAGTATACATACATTAAATTGCTCAAGGCTACGATTCCTCTGCCCTTGATTTTTGATATTTTTTCTTGTATGCTTCGATGTATTGATAATATTGTGGATAATATTGTGTATATTCTGTTAATTCAGAATAAATACCGGTAATTTACTCTATTTTTTTTTTATGTGCCTAGAACTAATCATATTTGTAATACTGATGTCTCCTTATTGGGGGGGGGGGACTGTAGGCTTTTTTTTTGTTTGGTCTTGGCAGGCATCTTGTTTAAAAGTTGTTTTACAATAATTGTCAATTTCAAGTATATTTAAGCAGGTCAGAGATTGTACCGGTAAATAAAGTGTGTACTACCCCTTTAAGAGCCAAACGAATTAGAATGTTAATGTTACATTGTACAGTTACATTGTTACATCTGTTCCACCATCAAGTCCATGCAGAGAAAACCTTCTTAACTGCTCAGCTTCCTGTAAGACGTGCAGCACGTTTCATAACACCTTGTTTGTTCACTAAAACTAATCTGGCATGGCATTTTGAGCCGGTTATCTCCATTTAATTCGAGCTCTGTGCTGTCATGTACTACTCACCCGGTTGCTCCACACATGCGTAGAACATGAGGAAACTCAAGGACCCACGGACACCTGCACCATAATAATGACTTTAATATCAATAATACACGTTTTTTTACATTCTCTGCCAAGCAGGTGTCAGACAGGTGAAGAATGGTCTGCAGTATGACACAATGGGATAGAATGAAGACTTCCTCCAAAATGCTTTCTCTCATTTGCTCACACCAAACTTAAGGCATCATCCCATTCCGACCTTCACAGGGAGTCCTTGAAGAAGCAATAAAAGCACTCGGAAAGGAAAGAGAGAGAAATGGGTAATAGAAAAACAAACATTTGGCACATCGGTTCAGTGACCGGCCATTTTCATACATGCACGAGTGGCACCCAGGTAACTACAAACACCCTTCAGACGATGAGACGCTGGTCCCATAACAAGTTCGTTTTTGATTTTACATTTAAGACTAGATTCTGTACACATCTTGTCCAGAAAGCACAAACAACGTCCTTTAATTAAATAACTCATAATGAAAGCTCCCAAATCCCTGATGGAAGACCATGATATTGAAGGCATTGATGTGTCCATTCACGAACCGGTCCATCTTTGGTTCTGTCTCAAGTGTTCTAACTCACAAATAAATGCGATGACAAACAGCTGCCAAAAAAACATGTACTTTTCTTATTTTTGTCTTCTTGTTCTAGTAAAAATATTGAAAACATCCTTTTCACGTTACTCCCAACCAGGAGGAACGAAATGTGCAGCGATCGATAAAAGGCGATCTCTTTCATATTCACCTGTCCTAACCAGCCGCTATCGTACAGACCCCCCTACAGGAAATGGGGGGAATTTGTTTTCTGAAATAGTTTTGCGTCCCTTTGCAAGAAGTTTTGCGTTCCCCTGAAATAGTTTTGCATTTCCTCGCAAGTTTTGCGTTCTCCGAAATAGTTTTGCGTTCCCCAAAATAGTTTTGCGTTCCCCAAAATAGTTTTGCGTTTCCGTTCCTCGAAATAGTTTTGCGTTCCTTCGCAATAAGTTTTGCGTTCCCCGAAATAGTTTTGCATTCTCTCATGATACGTTTTGTTTCCTCGTAATAGTTTTCAGTTCTCTTACAAAGTTTTGCATCCTCTCGCAATAGCTTTATGGTAAGGCCAAAATAAATTAGAGGGAACAAAAAATAATTTTAGAAAATATATTACTTCCCTGTCCTCTACAGGGCTCTGTACAATAGCGATTTTCATATTCATCGATCACTATTTCTGTGGGTAGCTCCTCCCACAGTGAAATCTCATTGGTAAATAGTTTTTGTTGTTTAAAGAATAAACCTAAATAATGTTTGATTTATGCTTTAAACAAACAAAAACATTTTTACCAATGGAGTAAGAAAAATGTACAATTTATAAAAACAAATGTTTTTTTCTGAAAAGTCATTATTTTACGAAATTTCTCTTCATAATTTTGTTTGAAGGACATTTACATATTTTTAAAAGAAAGACAAAAATACAGATTTAAAAAAAATGATTTGCAGTGCAGAAGTATCAGCAGTAATGGCAGATACAATACAAAGATGTTTAGTTTCATACGAGCTGCGACACATACTGAGCTTAAAAACAGTGTCAATAGAGTCAATAGAACATCATCAGCTGTTTGAGTGAATAGAAATCGCCGTCTATGAAATGCTGTTGGAATATGTGAACCACAAGGATTGGGGGGCGTAAACCTCATGGAAAATGTACAAGTGGGTGTTTTTGGAGTCCATTCATGAAATGTATGATGGTCTAAGGTGCTTGAGTGAAATACCAGTGATGGATTCATAAAGCTGCCCATGTGAGGATGGAATTATGGGATGTCTGAGGCGAAGATAGGAGCTGGTCCCCTATGATACAACAACCGTGTGGAGAGCAGCAGGTGTGTGACGCATTGAGTCCATCCGTGTACGTTTGCTCACACACTGCCCTGGTCCCGCCCGGCCCCCTTCATCACCCCTCCTCTTCGCCATGTGGCGTCAGTACAGGCTCCAGGCGCGGTTAAGCTGAGAGTAAGACAGCACTGAGGATGAGGAGGATGAAGACTCGGCAGGACCTAGCTGCTTTCCACACACACACGTTCAGTCCATCTTCTCTTTCTGCACCAGTTTAGGCGCATCTACAAAGTCGCGGCCGTTGAAGAGGATGACCCCACCGGTCACGATGCTCGCCGTGCCCCAGAACAACACGTACGCTAATGTCTCCGTCCAGGTGTCGCCTGGATAATGGAATTTCAGAGGGAATGAGTGACGAAAAACTCAGAACACGACTTACATTTTACATATGGCAGATCCTTTTATCCAAAGATACTTACAGTGCATTCAAGGTATACATTGTATCAGTTTGTGTGTTTCCTGGGAATCGAACCCATGCTCTTGGCGTTGCTAACACCATGCTCTACTAGTCGAGACTAAGATGTAAAGTATTCATCACATAATGCAAGTCTTACCTGCCATCAGCAGACAGATTATACACATTGAGAAAGCCACAACCATGATGATCGGCAACTGAAACAGAGAGAAAAGGGACATTTTATAAAGTGATAGCCACGGGATGTCATGTTTCAACCTCATGCGACCCCTCATACACATGCGTGGACGTGGTACTTTGGCTTCCCTATACGCAACGCATAATTTAAATTAAACTGACTGATCTCAGTTCAGGAGACTCTGTGCTGTCATTAAAGGGTTAAACTTCTAAAACATGTGAGTCAAAAGATTAGAGTCTTTAGTTTCATCCGATATGCCATTTTTAAAATTTGTGAGATTGAGAGCCAAGACACAAATTTGTGATTGAAAATCAGGATTATTCCACCAAATCTTGATTTCTGAACTCCAAGTTAAAACATTAGTGTTGTGTTGATTAATAAGTGAATATGAACTTGTTTTCTTTGCATTATTCGAGGATCTGTTTGATGTGCTGCATCTGGACTTGTTTTTAGTACAGGTGGCACAAATATTCAACGTTCAGGTTGCAAAGAGGAAATTATTATTTGATTGTAAAATTAATATCTAATGTTTTTACACATCGGATCCGTTTCAGAGGCTCTTTTTTTTGTGCCAGGCTATAATATTTGAAAAAAACAATTTCTTATAATTATGAGACTTATTATACAGGCTTGAGAAAGCCAACATACTGATATTCTATTTAAACATCATCTTCTTCTTCTGAGACTAACATTTCTGACTAACTCCTCCTCGAGCTTTTAAGCTACATGCACCAAACTCATCACAGGCCTTCAGACTCATCTCGAATAGTGTGCAATATCTTTTCTGACGGATCGGATTTACGGTATTCCAGTGTCGGACTTCCGAAAGGCCTCATGTCACATTGACTTCCATTCAAGGTGTGAACATTTTTCCTGTTATAACTCCTTTAGAGGATTCATAACTCCACCACTCATACTTTCAATCACTTTTTTATCTTGTGCTAACACATGCTAGCAAACACATGTTAGCAATGCCAAACGAAGTGATAAAACGTGTTAAAAACATGCTTGCATCGTGTTAACACATGTTAGCAATGCCTAGCGAAGTGCTAAAACATGCTAGCAGCGTGCTAACCCATGTTAGCAATGCCTAGCGAAGTGTTAGCACGATGCTAGCATGTTTTAACACATAATAGCAATGTCAAGTGAAGTGTCAAAACATGTTAACACATGCTATCAACACCTAGCGAAGTGATAAAACATGTTAAAAACATGCTGTCTGTCTGTCTATAATGTTGGCTTGAGAAAGCCTAGCCTGAAATCTAGTTTAATAATATAATCTTAGTTTGAAATTTTAGCATAACTTGTTTCACACCCACCACAGGCACGCACAAACAGATGAGTTTGGGACCGTTCACACCGAAAGTGTTTTTGAGAGCGTTTGCGCTCAAACAAATGATGAGGGAGTGCGTTTTTAAAAACAAAATGTACAGCCAGAGAATGGACGACTTTGCGTGTCGCTGAGTTTTAGCATCTCGAGCAGGACCGCCGTACTTTTTTTTTTAAGCACTTTCAGAAACCTGCATTCTGTATCAATTGGTTCTTATTATTTCAGGCTTTGAAGTAGTTCAGGTTGCAAAGAGGGCTTTCATTTTTATAATAAAAATATAGAGATTTTGCTGCTTTCTTTTAGCGTACAGGCTGTAAATAAAGACTGCATCCTTTAGAAGGAGCATTACCGCTAATATTCGAGCACTCAAGATTTGGCAATAGCAAAGCAGAAATCAGAATCACTGTACATGTTCTTTATTGCAAAGCTCCTCATAGGTGGAAATGTATTGTTGCATATACTACTATTTATTTTATTGCTTACCGTGAGGAACTTCCAGTCCTTGGGTTCATGTAGAGAAGTGTTTATATCCGCCTCCTCTACGGCATAATTCCCCAGGAACAAATCAATGGAGTCCTGAATACACAGAAGAATAAAACCTGTTAACACACACACACACACACCTGCCTATTATGTGTTCTCTTACCACCCCAGAATCTCCAGGAGATGCTCACCTGTCTGAAGCCATCTGAGAAGTTGTTCTTGTAGTATCTAATCATGGAGTTCCATCCGTCTATCAGCAGACCCCAATGAGTTCTCTTTCCTGTCCTGAACGCACACACAACCAGTTTTTTTATACATATGAAAATACATTCCAGTAGGGGTATTTTTACATTCATACTGTGATAAGACAAAGAAACCATGTTTGCACGTAGTGCCGTTTCACGCACAGAGTCGGGCAGAGCAGAAGTGTCAAGGCTTACCGTGTAAAATCGGTCTTTAGGGCTCCTGTGCCCGCGTACTGTTTGGCACAAGCATTGGCATTGTCTGCCCAAGCTGAAGGGACAGAGAGAGAGAGAGAGAGAGAGAGAGAGAGAGAGAGAGAGAGAGAGAAAGATGATGATGATGAAGACAGAACGGGATGAAATTAACAGGTAAAGAGGAAGTTTGGGGCAGGTCTTACCATTCTTGTATATTTTTTCAAAATCTGCCTGTTCTTCAATCCGCTGGCCCACATGAAGAACTCCCAATCTCTACAGACAAATGAGCAAACATCAAGGAAACAATATTGATCAATATCAATAGAGTTTGACAAGTTGCTAAACTAACAACGCTAACAAGCAGGCCCACACAAAATCTGCAGAATTGTTTCCCTAATTTCTGCACTGATTTTTGGTTAAAATGGTTGTGTTTATGCCCTTAATCCTGCAATGCTCTGCATTACCGAATCATTTTACGTTTTCAAATTTGGTGTGGTCGCGGCCTAAGAGTACTACACTTAGATTGGTAGCTAAAGACATTTCAACGTGGGCCTGCTAATACACATAAAAATACATAGCGCAAACATATTGCATAAAAATAGCCCATTTTTTAATTAGAGTGAACTATTATTAAATCAATGCTTGTGCTGCATGTAAATCCAGTAAATGTAATCTTATTAAGGAATGGTTTAATTGCAATATGGCCAATTCAGCCCCAATTTATCCTCCCGAGACCCCGCGTCCACATGCGTGGACGTCACGTTTTGGCCTCGCTCTAGGCTCTGCATAATTTAATTTCAATTTGAACCAACTGATCTCAGTTCAGGAGACTCTAATGACAGCCTAAAGGGTTAAACTTTCGACGCACCGAGTCATGTGACAAAACAACATGGCGCTGATCACAGCGGAGTTTGTCTTTGGGAGAAACGCCAACAAAACTACATCTGCTAAGAAACCAAATTACGTTTAATTTCAAACTGTGGGCGGTATTGCGCACTCGCTCGATCGCACCGGTCAATTTTAGTTGCTACCCTCACCTATGGGCATGAAGGCTGGGTCATGACCGAAAGAACTAGGTTGCGAGTACAAGCGGCCGAAATGGGCTTCCTCAGAAGGGTGGCGGGCTTCTCCCTTAGAGATAGTGTGAGGAGCTCAGTCATCCGTGAGGAGCTCGGAGTAGAGCCGCTGCTCCTTTGCGTGGAAAGGAGCCAGTTGAGGTGGTTTGGGAATCTGGTAAGGATGCCCCCTGGGCGCCTCCCTAGGGAGGTGTTTCAGGCACGTCCAGCTGGGAGGAGGCCTCGGGGAAGACCCAGGACTAGGTGGAGAGATTACATCTCCACACTGGCCTGGGAACGCCTCGGGGTCCCCCAGTCAGAGCTGGTTAATGTGGCTCGGGATAGGGAAGTTTGGCGCCCCCTGCTGGAGCTGCTGCCCCCGCGACCCGACTTCGGATAAGATTATTTAGTTTTTGTGATCAAATATTGCACTGTGCGACATAGCAGTTTATTTGCGTGCAGTAAGCAAGCACACCTCTAACTGAGACTGCAGCAAGCGCCGCGCCAGCAGACTCTGAATCACATTAGTCCGATCCAAACAGTCCATGCAGTTGCTTCGGAAAGTCCCGTCCTGTTGCAGTTGAACCGTTCCATCGGAATCCACTAGGAAGTAGCTGTTCGCAAAAAAGTGAAATACACAATTGTTTCATTGCAAAGCAAAAGTCCATAGGGGTGCATTGTTTTGTATTTTGTTGCTTCAAACATATGCATGACAAATTAGCGTTCGATATAAAATCTTTTGATCCGTGCTTTTCATTCAAAAGAATCAACCGACTGGCAAATCAGTGCCTTGATCTGTCTGAATCCATCAGATAATACACTTCACTGTGTTGTGAATGTATTGAAATGCCAATTAGAAAGTTTAGTCTGTAGTGAGTGGTTGATTATTTGACAAACAACCAAAATCCTGTAGTAAACACGGTGTCATACCCAAATTCATCCTGCATTTCCGCTACCATGTCAACCAGTATCTGCAGGCGATGCCACCTCATCCGACTGCATTCCTTATGAAAATCAAAGGCGATGTACCTGCAGGAGAACACAGTGAGACTGGAAACGTGTGTCCGTATCAGCAGTGTTTATGTGAAAACATCAACTCGCTCACTTGATCATGCCGTTGCTCAGACTGCCCACCATCTTTGCGAAGGCCATTTCTAACGGCTTCTCTGAGCCTTTCTGGTTTATCTGAGAATGAAACAGGGACAGAAATACAAATTTAAGTCGGCATGAAACGGAAGCTGCGTCGACTTCCGTATTGTGACGTATTTCCAGGAAAACGGCATATCAAACAAGAAAAAAAACATGGCGCGGCAATTTGAGTTTATCAATCGGTTGTTGATTGATTGTGGAAATATGGCCGTTGCATACCGGAACGATGGCAGATCTGAATGTGAGTTTGCAGCGGACACACACACACACACACACACACACACACACACACACACACACACACACACACACACACACACTCTCTCTCTCTCTCTCTCACACACACACACACTCACTCTCTCTCTCTCTCTCTCTCTCACACACACACTCTCTCGCACGCGCACACTCTCTCGCACGCGCACGCTCTCTCTCACACACGCTCACTCTCACACACACACACACGCTCACTCTCACACACACACACACGCTCACTCTCACACACACACACACGCTCACTCTCACACACACACACACGCTCACTCTCACACACACACACACACGCTCACTCTCACACACACACACACACGCTCACTCTCACACACACACACACGCTCACTCTCACACACTCTCTCACTCTCACACACACACACTCTCTCACTCTCACACACACACACTCTCTCACTCTCACACACACACACTCTCTCACTCTCACACACTCTCTCACTCTCACACACACACACTCTCTCACACACACACTCTCTCACTCTCTCACACACACTCTCTCACTCTCACACACACACACACTCTCTCACTCTCACACACACTCTCTCACCCAAAAATGAATATTCTTCATTGGAAAAAACTCTCCTTTTGTGTTCCACAGAACACAGTTTTTAAACGATATGAACGTAAGGAAACTTTTTGGGGGTAAACAAAAGATGAGTTCACATGTGCAATGTCTCGCAGTATATGACACATACATGTACACACGGTAAGTTGACTAAACATACCAAGTTCAGAATCACTTGCTTGCCATACGTTATGATCTGTGACTCAAAATGCCTCTGGAAACCATCCAACTGTGAGAGAAGAGATACATAGAAGATACAAATTAATACTCAATAATATCAATTAGTACAAGCAATTGAAAGTGATATCAGTTTTACAAAAATGTTACAAGCAAAACTAGATTTTTATGTTTTTAAGCTTTGGATCAATCTAATATATATATATATATATATATATATATATATATATATATATATATATATATATATATATATATATATATATATATATATATATATATATATATATATATATATATATATATATATATATATATATATATACACACACATACATATACAACGAACACTTCGGGCTGAATTAATTGTACAATTTTAATTAAAAAAAAAAATTATTATTTTAGGGTTTAAGTTTAAATATAATTTAAAGAAATATCAACACAGTGCCACCTTGCAACATTATTCTTGACATGTTGTATAAAAAAAAAACACTTTTTATAGCAGTATTTAAACAAAACGACATCAGAAAGGTAAAGAAAGTGAATCTTACATGATTGACACTCTTGCTGATCTGTGGTTTTGGCTTGTATTTGAGGTTTGGTCTCTGTGACCAGTAGAACGGGATCGAGCCACGAGTCTGTGGGAGATTAAAGGGTCAAAGGTCATGGTTTTATAACAGACATTTATTTAACTTTTCGTTCGGTCAAATGTTCATTGCGAGTAAAATGAATGCTGGCCAGTAATCTTATAAGGAACCACAACATGAAACATTGTTTAAATCAAATTGTAAGAATGATCGTCACTATTTAAAGTGTCTCGCTATTCTTCTAACAACATGTGGACAAGTAACTATCAGCTTAAGTTGTGACGACTTCCATATTGTGACGTATTTCCAGGAAAACGGCATATCAAACAAGAAAAAAAACATGGGGTGGCAATTTGAGTTTATCAATCGGTTGTTGATTGATTGTGGAAATATGGCCGTTGCATAGCGGAACGATGGCAGATCTGAATGTGAGTTTGCAGCGGACACACACACACACACACACACACACACACACACGACAGGCCAACATTTATAGAGAGCCACAATGAAAGATAAATAGAAGATAAAAAGAAAAATAACTAAATATGACATCATAATTGATTTTAAAAAAGGTAATATTGTACTTCTAAACCATTTTTGCACTTCTGTTAAACCAGTTCAAAACAACTAACATGCTACATGTATGTACTGTATATGACTGAACTTTACAAATTCATACTATGCATATGTTGGGCAATTCCACGGAAATGTCAACCACATCGTGAAAAAATAAAAGTTTAAACCAGAGGAACAAAACGGCCTTTTAAAAGATTGTATTATAGTGCTCTAATGGATAATGTCGTCCAGACCGCTAGAGGGCGCCGCCTGCTCACACAGCTGACTGAAGCACTGAATGCAGAAACACAGCCTTTTATGGTTTCAATCTTAATTCAATCAACCGTGCAGCATTAATGTATGTCAGACTGATATCTCAGAAGTCAAAGTCTGCTGGTTTCAAATTGTTTTGGATGGTTTCCTTTTCCTTTTGGATCATGTGGCCTATAGGTAAGTACCGCTTTCACAACTGTACGTTTATTACGTTTTTTTCTTATTAACGTGAGAACGAGACGGAATAAAAAAATAAATGTTACATGTTCTTAGCAGTGCCCTTTGATATATTGTGGCTATTATTATTTCTGGATTGTGCATTTGAATTCAGGGTTTTTACAAAGTGTGTTATTAATTAACTATAAATAAACATTTTTCATATCAGCGTTTTCATGCTTATTACCGATATGCCGATGGTTTTAAATTGGTCAATAATTGGCCGATAAATATCAGCTGCCAATACATCAGTGCATCCCTAGCTTAACGTTTTTTTTTCTCTCCAAAACTCCATGTAGCAACACATATGTCAAATTAAACCACCAAAACTAAAATATGAGGAAAAAAGCTAAATAGCTGTCAGGTCCAGTTTGACGGTGAGACGGAGACTGACTCATCACCTGCATTGATTCACACTAGTATATGAGAAAAAAACAGTTCAATAAATACAAATTCATTTAAAAATATATATATATATATTTTAGGGATGCACCAATGTATCGGCCACTGATATTTATCGGCCAATTACTGACCAAATTAAAACCATCAGCAAATCGGTTTAAGCACAAAAGCACTGGTATGAAAAACCGAATGTTTTCATTTTTAACCAATTTAATTTATTGAGTTGCAAGTTCATAATAATTTTGTATGAGTGTAATACAGTATAAAGTAATCCCAGTAACACTTTAGTTAACAATTATGTTAACATGAACAATACAAAGGATGCACTGATGTATCAGCCTCCGATATTAATCGGCCAATTAATGACCAAATTATTACCATCAGAAAATTGGTTTAAGCATGAAAATGCCGATATGAAAATCTGATGGTTGATTTATAATTAGGGTTGGCACTCCAGCTAAAATGTAACTTTTATTCTTTCTCGTTCTCACATTAATGAGGAAAAACCGTCGTTATGTGACACGTGTGAAAGCGGCACTTACCTATACATGATGAGGTAAAACCATCCAAACGCTTTGAAAACAGCAAACTTTGACTTCTGATATATTGGTATGGTATCCATTAATGCAGCACGATTTATTGAGTTAAGATTGAAATCACAATAATGTCTCGCGCAATTACAAAAGCTTAAAAGGCTGCGTTTAAAAATAGCCTGTAATCAGCGCTTCAGTCAGCATTGTGTAAGCAGGCGGCGCCCTCTAGCGGTCTAGACGGCATTTTCCATTATCCATTACACCACTGTAGAATTTAAAAGGCCGTTTTGTTCCTTTGGTAACTTTTTAGTCCATGTTCAATGGAAATGACTTGTTGTTAGAACAAAAGCTTTTGTACCCTTTTGTACTTTTTAAAACGCAATTCCCGAGCAAAACAGTGATCTGATGACAAAATAAGGTAAGTGGCAAAATATCTATTATTAAAATTATATGTTAAAATCGGTATTGGCCAAAAATGTTCATATCGGTGCATCCCTAAACAATACTTTTATAGCATTTATTTATATTGGTCAATTTAAATTCAGTACACACTAACACGTTTTTTTTAAAATGTAAAACTTGTATGTTTGTAAATGCATTATTAGCAATAAACAATTGTTTTTTTTTTTGTTTTTTTTTAGCATTATCATTAGCTAAGATGAATAAATGCTGTAACTCATTATTAGCAAATGATACTTAATGCATTAAAAAATTATTATAAAATGTTACTAAAATACCTTCCAAAATGAATGAAATGCAAAAAAGTTAAAGCATGTTGAAAATGCATAATGTGTATTTGTTATTGTCCATCACAATATGTTAAACGTGAGTTCCATTGTTTAGAATTTCAAAAGTAACCTATTTATTCCACACATCAATTGCACTGTATATCGGTGCATCCCTATAATATATTTTAATAAAACAGTTTCATGGCCAGTAAGAAATATTTATAGCTGGTACATTTTCTCAATATACTCGCCACTGGCAGGTGTGGCATAGTGACACTTGGATGCCGTTTGGGACTCTTGATCATTGATGACATGGAAACTACCGATCCACGAATTAGAATGGAGATAATGGTTACGCACAAGATGGACACTTGGTCTGAGAGTATTTCTGTGGATATATTTTGTGCATGACTTAACAGAGGGTTCTAACACAAGAAACATTTCGGTAAGTTTTCCCTTCCTGACCGTGGGAAAAAAATGCAACCTCAGTCTGAATTTGGATTTCTTTTAAAATTAACTGGACGATCTATGGCTGTACTTCTATTCACGGCGACCAGAAAAATACCATGCAAACTGATATTTGGAGGTTTTACCATTTCAGTGGCTTACCTGAACAAATGAAGCTTTTCCTCCATTATACTGAACAATCTGTTCTGTTTCAACAAAGTTAGCAGCATGACCCTCAGAGTCGATACCTGAAGAAAAAGAGCTTAGATTAGTAGCGTTTAGCAGCATGTGTATGAAGTACGGTAGTTTCAGAGGTAGAATAATTCAACCACACTTAACAACTGTTACCTCTGACATAGTAACGCACACCAGCCCTGAAGCAGCTCCTCCTGGAAATTATGTTCCAGTCGAAGATTTTGCCGTTGATGCAGCACGACTTCATGTTGATGACTGTGGACTGTGATGTAAGGACTGCACTCTAAACTATAACAGGGCCCTATGAAATCTGTTTTATTTTTCTTACTCCAAACTCCATTATTTTATATATATATATATATATATATATATATATATATATATATATAATATCTTAATGCCGTCAAACTATTAAAAGTGTTCAAATGAATTACATGATGTGCCGATTAATTTAATCAAAATTATCTATCTATAGTCTTTAAAGGAGTGATTTACTAAAAACTCACAATTTATTATACTGGATTGAAAAAAGCTAAAACAAGTTAACAACATCCTAGCAACTCTTAGCTACATGCTAAAACAAGCAAACAATGCCTAGCTACATGCTAGCATCATGCTAGCAATATCTAGCTACATAAAAAAAAATTCTAGCAGAATGATAGCATTGCCTAGCTACATGCTTAAACATGCTAGAAACTCCTAACAACATGTTAGCAACACCTAGCTTCATGTAAAACTTGCTAATGGCGTGCTAGCAATGCCTAGCTACATGTTAAAACATGCTAACAACGCCTAGAAACATGTTAGCAACACCTAGCTTCATGTTAAACATGCTAGCAACATGCTAAAAATGCCTAGCTACGGGCTTAAACATCCTAGCAACACATAGCAACATGCTAAACATGCGATCAATGACTAGCTACATTTTAAAACATACTAGCATTGGCTAGCTACAATTTAATACATGCAAGCATCATGCTAACAATGCCTAGCTACATGCTAAAACATACTAGCAATGGCTAGCTAAATTTTAAAACATCCAAGCATCATGCTAACAATGCCTAGCTACATGCTAACACTATCTACCTGTAAAACGTCAAGCTTTTAAACTTTTATTAAACTTTCAGACAAGGCTTTTTCAAGCCAACATAAAGTTTGCCAACAAACTTTTTATTACACTACATTATTAACCCTCATGAACAAAAAAGTTAAAATAAAGAGGAGAACATCTGAAGAATCCTCACACAGCTCTTTTCAAAACACAACAGTTCATAGTTACCACATCGGACAAGCTCAATTAGGAGCTTCAGTGGAGGGGAAGATTTTAGGTGAATAACATTTTCTATTGGACGGTTTTAGAAGACTTTGAATATAGCACACAAGTCATATTACTACATCATGAATAATTTTTGGTCCTTTTTGAAGCTTGACCATTGTCGTCACTATGGTCGCTATGAATTGTCTGTGCATGGAAAAGAGCTATGCGAGCTAGTAAATAATTAAAGAATTTGTGTTATTGGGTAAAACCTCAATAACACAGGATAAAAGGATTAAAAAACGAGCCTTCTGACAAGTCAGTTTTTCGTAAAAAGGATACAGCCGTGAATAACAGGGTAGACAAACTTGTGTAGCTGTGAAAACACAATGTTAAATGTGTGACACTTAAAAGTAGATTCACAGACATTTTTAATCCACTTGGCTACAATGGTTGTTTGGTTGAAATCAGGGTTCCTCTAATTGATAGATAAACCATTTCAGCACAAATACATAATATTGTATAACACAATTCATTGTGTCTAAATCTAAAAACACTTGTGTACCTCAGGCTGTGCTAGGAATTCTCTCAAGAGATGACCGTTCCATACAAATCTCTGATCTGCCTGTGAAACAAGATAATAATACAAGATACCGTTAACTCTTCTGAGTCATGCTTTAAGGAATAATTATAAGATGATTGATAAGAATATAGCAGACGGCGTCTCACCCGCTCCAGTAAACTCATTTCCTGAAACTCAGGGCTGGTGTTGGACAGTCGCTGGAGAGTGTGAGTCAGATCATAATCAGTAGCAAAGTAGAAACCGTCTGTGTTCAGGACGCTGTTGATCATGGACAGGAAGGTCTTGTTGTCCTGCATCTGGAGGATTCATATCAAGAATTACATTTCAAGATTATGAATAATTTGGGCCACTTCAGCCATTTTAATGTTAAAGCCACATTACATAGAATATTATTGTAATGTGCTGCCATCTCATATTATACCTGGTGTTTTGTTTTAAATGTACATATTTTTAGATGTCTATTACTGTGCCTGTTATATTATCCATGGATTAATAATAGCAGTGTGGTTCTGCAATTGGTTTGGACTAAGCTCCTAACATGTTAGCAACACTTAGCTTCATGTTAAACTTGCTAATGGCGTGCTAGCAATCCCTAGCTACATGTTAAAACATGCTAACAACACCTAGAAACTTGTTAGCAACACCTAGCTTCATGCTAAACATGCTAGCAGCATGCTAAAAATGCCTAGCTACCGGCTTAAACATCCTAGCAACACATAGCAACATGCTAAAACATGCAATCAATGACTAGCTACATTTTAAAACATACTAGCATTGGCTAGCGACATTTTAAAACATGCAAACATCATGTTAACAATGCCTAGCTACATGCTAAAACATACTAGCATTGGCTAGCTACATTTTAAAACATGCAAGCATCATGTTAACAATGCCTAGCTACATGCTAAAACATACTAGCATTGGCTAGCTACATTTTAAAACATGCAAGCATCATGCTAACAATGCCTAGCTACATGCTAAAACATACTAGCATTGGCTAGCTACATTTTAAAACATGCAAGCATCATGTTAACAATGCCTAGCTACATACTAAAACATACTAGCATTGGCTAGCTACATTTTAAAACATGCAAGCATCATGCTAACAATGCCTAGCTACAGGCTACATTATTTCTGTAAAATATCACATAAAATGACTGTTTACATGCAGTATTCCTGTAACAATGCTCTTTTTCTCACCATGCACAAGAAACCCTGAATTCAATCCAAACATGCAATAATGAAACAAAAAAAAAACATGAGGCTGTCTTCTTTTATATTATTTTACTGTTATGCATCATATTTTATGCTCTACCTCTTTTACTTAAATGTACATTATTTCATGTGTTTTTAAGTCACTGTAACTTGTGTTACATTATCAAGGCATTAAATAAAGGGAAGCTGGGTTCGGGAGTTAGTTTGGAATATACATGCATAAATAAAAAGACAGAATTGTATTTAATTTGATGGAACTGTATTTGTTTCAGTCCCAGTGTGAATAGACCATTCGTCTGCAGTTCACCTCGCAAATCCATCACAAATTAGGTGTGAATAGGCCTTTAATGTCAAAAAGTGGACAAGTTTACCTGAATTGACCCTGAATTGATTTGGTAGATTTTGTTTTTAGAACCAACTTAGTTATGCAAAGGTGTATCTCACAAAAAATGTCCATGAAATTAACGTCACAATGCAAAAACTCTTATGGCTCCAGGTTAAATATAATTTTTGTTTTCTATTGATTTTGTCGAAAATGTGACCTGAACATGGTTTCGTGAAACTCACCCACAAATGTATGCAAGCTGCACATTTTTAACACAACATCACTAACTCGCTGTTCAAACACACACAGGCTCATTTTTAAATGCTTGTGGTTTCGTTCTGTTGACACTAATGATGCAAGTAATGCAAACTTATATTTTTAAAGGATTAGTTCCCCCAAAAATGAACACTCAGTCACTGTTTCCTCACCCCTGTGTTGTTATAACCCTATATGACTTTATTTCTTTTTCTGAACAGAAACTGTTGTGCTCAGTGATGTCATACAATGGAATCATTTATTAGAATTCTGAATGATACTTTTGTGTTCTTTTGAAGTTTGAAGAGGTGATCACCTTAAACTGCCATTGTATGACATCACTGAGCACAACATTTATTCACAATTTCTCCCTTTGTGTTCAGAAAAAGAAAGTAAGTCATATAGTGTTATAACAACACAGGGGTGAGTAAACAATGACTGAATATTCATTTTTGGGTGAGCTGTCCCTTTAACATACATTCAGAAGAACCAACCTGATTATCAGTGAGATGCAGAACGGTTTTCTTGTAGGAAATAACATCAAAATCCACTGCTTTCCAGACCGCATGGCCAAGTAGGTCACCCACTTTCTTCTTCTTGGTAATGACGATGAGATACATACCTGAAAAACAACACACGGTAAAGAGTGAGTAATCAAACTGAATTGAAGTAGCAAATTTAATTGTAATTTAATTGTAAGGAAACAATTCAGTTGGATTAAGACAATTCACATAAAGACTGAAAGTGCCATTTTTAATGTGTAATTTCTCAGCATGAATTACCCATAAATGTGTTTTCAAACACAACATATGGGATATTTACTGTGGATAGATAAAGTATGTGAACTCTTTGGAATGAGCTGGTTTTCTGCATTAATCATCAAAGTCACAAGTATAGACAAAGACAATGTGCTTAAGATAACAACACACAAACAATTATAATCATCTCTTTATTGAACACATCCCGTTAAACATTCACAGTGCTGTGGAAAAAGTAAGTGAACCCTCTGATCCTCCTTTGGCAGCATAACCTCAAGCAAGTGTTTGCTGCGGATTAGACCTGCACCACTTTCAGAAGGATTTCTGGATCATTCTTCCTTACAGAACTGCTTCAGCTCAGACGTATTCTCAGGATATCTGGAGTGAACGGCTCTCTTGAGGTCATTCCACAGCATCTCTATTGGGTTACGGTCTGGGCTTTGATGGGACACTCCAAAAGGTGGATTTTCTTTTTTTTTTTTTAAAGTCATTTTGTATTTACTTCGATGTTTAGAATCATTGTCCTGCTGCATCACCCGACTTCAACTGAGCTTCAGCTGGTGCACAGACACCCTGACATTATCCTGTAGGATATCTTGATAAACTTGGGAATTCATTTTTATCTCAATGATGGCAAGCGGTCCAGGTGCCGAAGCAGCAAAGCAGCCCCAAATCATGATGTTCCCTCCACCGTACTTCACCGTTGGAATGATGTTTTCATGTTGGTATGTGTTGCCTTTTTTACACCATACATAGTCCTGTGTATTCTTCCTAAACAATTCAACCTTAGTTTCATCAGTCCACAAAACATTTTCCCAGTAGTGTTGTGGAGTGTCAAGGTGGTCTTTGGGAAACTTCAGGTGTGCAGAAATGTTTTTGTTGGAAAGCAGCGGCTTCCTTCATGATGTCCTTCCATGAACACCTGTTTAATGTTTTCTGTATAGTAGACTCATGAACAGAGATGTTCAGCAGTTCCAATGATTCCTTCACGTCTTTATCTGTCACTCTAGTGTTCTTCTATTCCTCATTGAGCATTCTTCGGTGTTCCCTTTGAGTCATCTTGTCTGAACGGCCACTTCTAGTGCGAGTACCTATAGTACTAAATCATCTCCATTTATAGACAGTTTGTCTAAATGTGGACAGATGAATATCTAACAGCCACTTCTAGTGAGAGTACCTATAGTACTAAATCATCTCCATTTATAGACAGTTTGTCTAACTGTGGACAGATGAATATCTAACAGCCACTTCTAGAGAGAGTACCTATAGTACTAAATCACCTCCATTTATAGACAGTTTGTCTAACTGTGGACAGATGAATATCTAACAGCCACTTCTAGAGAGAGTACCTATAGTACTAAATCATCTCCATTTATAGACAGTTTGTCTAACTGTGGACAGATGAATATCTAACAGCCACTTCTAGTGAGAGTACCTATAGTACTAAATCATCTCCATTTATAGACAGTTTGTCTAACTGTGAACAGATGAATATCTAACGGCCACTTCTAGTGAGAGTACCTATAGTGCTAAATCATCTCCATTTATAGACAGTTTGTCTAACTGTGGACAGATGAATATCTAACAGCCACTTCTAGAGAGAGTACCTATAGTACTAAATCATCTCCATTTATAGACAGTTTGTCTAACTGTGGACAGATGAATATCTAACAGCCACTTCTAGTGAGAGTACCTATAGTACTAAATCATCTCCATTTATAGACAGTTTGTCTAACTGTGAACAGATGAATATCTAACGGCCACTTCTAGTGAGAGTACCTATAGTACTAAATCATCTCCATTTATAGACAGTTTGTCTAACTGTGGACAGATGAATATCTAACAGCCACTTCTAGAGAGAGTACCTATAGTACTAAATCACCTCCATTTATAGACAGTTTGTCTAACTGTGGACAGATGAATATCTAACAGCCACTTCTAGTGAGAGTACCTATAGTACTAAATCATCTCCATTTATAGACAGTTTGTCTAACTGTGGACAGATGAATATCTAACGGCCACTTCTAGTGAGAGTACCTATAGTACTAAATCATCTCCATTTATAGACAGTTTGTCTAACTGTGGACAGTTGAATATCTAACAGCCACTTCTAGTGAGAGTACCTATAGTACTAAATCATCTCCATTTATAGACAGTTTGTCTAACTGTGGACAGATGAATATCTAACAGCCACTTCTAGTGAGAGTACCTATAGTACTAAATCACCTCCATTTATAGACAGTTTGTCTAACTGTGGACAGTTGAATATCTAACAGCCACTTCTAGTGAGAGTACCTATAGTACTAAATCACCTCCATTTATAGACAGTTTGTCTAACTGTGGACAGATGAATATCTAACGGCCACTTCTAGTGAGAGTACCTATAGTACTAAATCATCTCCATTTATAGACAGTTTGTCTAACTGTGGACAGATGAATATCTAAACTCTTCCAGGTAACTTTATAACCCTTTCCAGCTTTATGTAAAGCAACAATTCCTGATTGTTTTGTTTTGATTCAGAGATAAAAAAATTTTGTGAGACATGGTCCACGTCAGCAGATGCTTCTTGTGAAATGTGAACTCAAAATGTTTGAGTGCTTGTTATTAGTCAAAGTAGCTCTAACCCACAACTCCAATCTTGTTTCATTAATTGGATGCCAGGATTGCCAACTCCTGACTCTAATTAGCTTTTGTTGATGTCATTAGCCTAGGGGTTCACTTACTTTTCCAACCTACACTGTGAATGTTTGAATGATGTATTCAACATGTACAAGAACAACACAAAAATGTGTGTGCTATTAGTTAAAACAGATTGTGTTTTACACCCCACCCCCCCACGAGTCAGATTAAACATTTTGATATCTGAATATTGTGGTGCTATATGACATTTAAAAAAAAAAAATCATGGTGTTAATTGTCTGACAAGACTTGAACATAATTTAGAGAAATATGATACTAAACTATCTATTAACACATCAAGGAATACATGCTTAATTAGTCAATATTAATGATGCAATTATGTTATGTCACAAAACTTGTGTTGGGCTACTGAAATACCTCTTGTTTTACTGTTGAATTTTTGTATTGCAATTCAGTAAATTCTCCTTCCTAAATTAAATGAATTAATAGTTCTAAATTAATTTAAAGGAGGCCGATGTTGCCCAACGCTCGTTGTCAAGCACTGAAACACAATCATAAAATGGAGCAGACAGATCGTAAACTGAGATCATACAGTACCTGCTACCAGCCGTATAGTTCCCATGATTCCACATATTGGTCGTGTTATTGCTGATGGAGGAATATCCTTCCTCACTGAAACACAGAGAAAAATAATCCCCTTATAAAAGATACAACCTCGTAAAAACCACACTTAATTATTTTAATACATTTATAGGAAGTGCTACCAAAGTTGTTTTGGTAACACATTTGAATATGTCTTATTTTTAATAAAAACTATTTATTTACTTGATTATCATAAACTAAAAAGAATACTAAATGTAAAAAATATACATTTTCGTAAACTGGATAAACTGAAAATAAAATACACATTCATGGCTCTGAAACTTAAATAAAATCTCATTTTGAATCATATTAGGTTTTGTTTTTGTTGCGGTATGATTTTATGAACCATTAAACCTGCCATTAATGTAACATGAAGATGCCACTAGGCGTCAATGATAGACGGCCTACTGACATCACTGCATCAGCAACTGAGCGATAATAACTACCATCATGCAGAAAAACAACGCAGGTAGAAAACACGCTAGTCGTGTCTGGGACCTTTAAAACACGCTAGTCGTGTCTGGGACCTGTACAATTATAACACATCAGATGACAAGTCCCAGTGTTTAGTAGTTGTTGGCAGTAACGTATACGTGACACATACTGTATATATACAAATTTAAAAGTACATATCCTGGAGTGGGAGAAGGAGAGTATGGAAGTATAATTTACAAATTGGATATTGGGGAGGCCTGCTGTACAACCCATATTACGCAAACGCATGTTTTCCCCATTCTCCATTATTATTACTACTAAAACTAGAATAAAAACTAAATGTAATGAAAAGCTAAAACTAAAACAAATTGGAGTGACAATTTGGAAATTAAATAAAATATAGCAGCAAGCAGACATTACGGGGACAAGCACCAGCAATGCAACCACTGCACAACACTAAACACAACCCAAAGATCTCACATTGACAGAGAAAGCACAGATCGTGTCACCCCAAGATGGATTTGAACCTTGTTGCCAGTCAACAAAGGGAAATAACAAAATTAGAGGAATCACAGCCGAGCACAGCTGTTACCACAATCAACTTTATATTAATCTAACTTTTCAACAAAGGAGAAAATACCACCAAATGACACCAAAAAAGTTATCAAATAGCCTTACAAATGTGTTGGTTAGCATGCTAACTGATTAGCATGCAAACTAATGTTGCCCTATGGATAGCATTGTGATCACATAGCCTTATAAGACAGAAAACCCAACAGTTAGCATGCTAAGCTATCATAGCATGTAGCGTGATAACCATGCTAACAGCCCATGTTCTTTTGACCTCCATGTAATGCTGTCTCCAAACTTCTCAATCCTTTCAAAAGATATCTGTCCCATATATATACATCAGAGGAACAACACTAAGACAAAGAAGAACAAGAAGTATACCTTCAAACAGAAATAATCTGTGATAAGCTCTACAACTTTTCAGTAAACAATACAAAGATCTCCAATGCAATATAACATCAACTAACACTGGTCCACCTGGGAATCAAACCCACAACCTTTTTAACTATAAATCAGTGCTTTAACACACTGAGCCAATCACTTTGAACTATAGGTGGCACAGTCTCCAAACTGCTCAAGTATCATCATGACATGATGTCGATGATGCATACCAATTGTCTTTGAAATCCGACAATGTATTTAAAAGATATATAATTTTTTAATAAATGGCAATATGGTGGAGAGGCAGTATGGCCAATATGAGGAAAAACTGGTATCATTGAAATCCACATGACATAAGAAATCCACAGACACCAACCCCATGATTTTAGGAAATACGGTTCAAAGGTTACAGGCAAAAGTTTCTTGACCCATAGGTGGCGCTGTCGAGAAACTCTGCATGCTCAGACCATGGTCCTCATGAGGCATACCAAGATTTGTTTCCATAGGACACAGTGTTGCCGGGTTACAGCCTCATACCCTCCTTTTTCACAGCTACCTCATTAACTATGTGTTTGCATAACTTTTCAACTAAGTCAAATATAAAAATTCAGTATTATTCATTGTGCGGCTCGGTCTGGAGATTATTGCGAGTCATTTTGTGTGCAAATCAGACAATGCAGAAGTGAAAAAATTATGAATGGCATAATCAAAGATGGTGGCCAATGTAATGGGTGGAGTGTTAATGTAAGAGGTCCAATCATCAGGAGGAGAGTAATCCGACAAAATAAGAATTGTCTCTCGAAGACAAATGGTTCAAAAGATACATGCACAATAAAAGTGAATTTTTGACATTGTGGTGGCGCTATAGAGTATGTCCTAGAGACCCCAAATTTGGTATGGGGGCTATTCATCACCACCCACATGCATGTACCAAATTTCATAATTTTCCTATGTACAGTTTTATGGGCTGCCATAGACTCCCATTGGGTAATAATTATCATAATAATACTAATGAAAACAACTGGTCCCTAAAAATGTAAAACTATTATAACCTTGCTCATGAGTCTTTTAGCTTGATTCATTAAAGTCATCTGTTGATGAATTGGAATACACTACAGTTTTTTTTTCATTCATATAGTTGAAAATTCTGATTAAAATATTTTAAGTTAAATATGTAAAATTACTTCTTAAGCACACGTCAAGCACTGAAATATGAAAACTAATAGTGAAAGCCCTAAAACAGACAATTCATTGTCATAATATCAATTATTATTATAACAATTAATCTTCAGCCAAATTGAATAATCGAAAATGCAGACTTTTTTTTGTTTTTTTTTTTACAAAATTTTTTTTACATTTATTCTTATTTCTCTGATTTGACATTATATATCTCTGGGTGTGATGGAAGCTCTGAGAAAAATGCTTTTGTTTTGTTTCCAATCATGTCAACTGTATCTGAGAGCATGTGTGTTGATACGACAAAGCATTCAAAAGTTATTTATAGTGTCCAAAAACGCCTCCAAACAAATAAAAGATAATAATTGTACATAAGAACTAATTACACATGCAAACACAACAATGACTAAAGGTTTGCATTGCATGCAGACATGATTTTAGTCATGAGATTCCACAGAATGAGTTTCATTCTGTGTCATTTGAGTCATCATTGAGTCTGTGTCATGTATTTGGCGCCATCTCCTGGTGGTCATATGTAACATTGTGCTTCATGTGGATTATCTAATGATCTATACATCTGATTATCTTGTGTGTGGACTCGATTGAAAGATAATCATCTCATTCAGTTTCATTCTGTGCCATTTGAGTCATCATTGAGTCTGTGTCATGTATTTGGCACCATCTCCTGGTGGTCATATGTAACGTTGTGCTTCATGTGGATTATCTAATGATCTATACATCTGATTATCTTGTGTGTGGACTCGTTTGAAAGATAATCATCTCATTCAGTTTCATTCTGTGCCATTTGAGTCATTATTGAGTCTGTGTTGCGTATTTGGCGCCATCTCCTGGAGGCCATATTTAATGAGTAATTGATCACATGACTCTCTGCCCAAATATGGATGATTTTCGCACCAATCTGAACTCAATCCGCTTGGTTTAGTGTTCCACAACGCTACATCATTTCCAATGCCGTCATCTGAACCAGGAAAGCTCACGTGTATTCAGCCAGATTGCAAGACGCTAGATAGCCAGATGCTGTGTGCACATAGTGTTCTGTGTCAGTTCTCTACTGATCAATGCATGCGATTATTTTGTGCGTGGGCTCATTGAAAGATAATCGCATCCTCTAAGTAATGGTCATAATGCCTGCATGCATTGTAAAGTAGAGCTTCTAAGTATCAAACGAAACTTATTGTTGGTCAAGACAGTAGTTATTAATAGTTTGACAAAAATGTGTCACGGGCCAGCCGACAGGCCCCAAGCTTCAATGGTTAATTCCCATTTGCATTCTCATTTGGGGTCAAATGTAGTTAAATTTTAACCAAAGGGTGACTCATGGGAAAACATATGACTCGCTCCTTCTAACGCTCTACTGTGGCCTAAATAATCCTTGAAAGCATCACGCAATTAAAAATGTCATAAAATGAGGTAAAACTTACATATTAAGTTTAAAACCGTCAGTGTGTTCAGACGTTTAATGAGCCATCCTTTCAATTTTACACTACAGGCAAGAAACTCACCCTACACAAGTATGCAATCTTGGGCAGCTAAATGCGTTTGTTTGTGTGTAAATCTGCACAAACTGAGTTTTCGTTTTGTACCTGTCAGGATCATTTCTGTGGACACCCGGTCAATGGATAGCACATCACTGACGCCATCATCACAGGCTTCAATGTAGAACTTCTCAGGGGCAATGTGCCTGTGAATGCAAAGGAAAGTTTATTAATGTGTGTGTTTACCTGCATATATCTGCATTTATATATGTTTTGTTTTTTTTGAGTGAGGATGCGAAGGAATTGTGGAATCAGAGTTTTGAGTACATATTTAAGGACTATATGTGGGTCGGTGACGTGACACTAATTTTTGGTCTACGTCTAATAAATTATTCAAAAATACATTAGGAATGCAATTCATACAAAACAATTACTTGACTACACCTCTTCTATGATGAACATGTTTTTTTCTCGGACTAGGGCTGCACAAGTAATCAAAACGAATCACGATTACGGCTATCACGATTATATAATCGTGAAAACTGAGTTCAATTTAAGTTTTTCAACGTTTTTGCAGCGGTTGAGCACTCTAACCAATCACTAACATGTCCGCTGACCAATGAAACGGCAATGGCCAATCAGAGCCGATTAAATTAGTCCTCTGTCCTATCAGTAATGACAACTGATCCTAATGTAATTATCGCGGTGGCACACGAAAACTAATACTGAAGAAACATCGTAGCCTGGGTATCTCAGTGAGTATTGACGCTGGCTATCACACCTGGAGTCGGGAGTTTTAATCCAGGGTGTGCTGAGTGACTCCAGTCAGGTCTCCTTAGCTACCAAATTGTCCCGGTTGCTAGGGAGGGTAGAGTCACATGGGGTAACCTCCTCGTGGTGGTGATTAGTGGTTCTCTCAATGGGGCGTGTGGTGAGTTGTGTGTGGATCGTGGAGAGTAGCATGAGTCTCCACATGCCGAGTCTCCTTAGCAACCAAATTGGCCCGGTTGCCAGGGAGGGTAGAGTCACATGGGGTAACCTCCTCGTGGTCATGATTAGTGGTTCTCGCTCTCATTGGGGCGTGTGGTGAGTTGTGTGTGGATTGTGTATAATTGAATAAAAATGTAATAACGTTTAGATTTGTCATGTTAATAAGTAGGCCAATGTGAATGTGATTTGTACAAAATAGCAACTGTTCTAAGGGTGCGTTCACACTTGGCAGGTTTGGTTAGACTAAAACGAACTCTGGTGCGATTGCTCGGTCAATACGGTTCATTTGAACAAGTGTGAAGGCTGTCATCCGAACCTTGGGGCGCACCAAACAAGCGGACCGAGACCACCTGAATAGTGGGTCTCTGTCCGCTTCCAAACAAACTGGTGCGGTTTGACTGATATATGAACGCAGAATGGACCAAAGACGTCTAAACGGACCAAAAACAGGATGTGATGTCACAAGATGCGACCCTGAAAATCATGTGATTTGATAACATAGCGCGGTAAGAGTGGCGTACGCTAAACAAAATGAGCAGAGGGCAAACATGGAGCAATGAGGAGGTACAGTTCCTTATTAACATTTGGTCCGACGTGCATATTTTAGTATACTGGGAAAAATGCACAAAAATGCTCAAGTGTCCAAAAAGTTCAGTGATTGGTTAATGGAAAGTGGGTCCAACGAGCACATTTAGCCCAGCAACCAGCATTGTTTTGGATGTTCGGCAAGTTCCGTCGCAAAATATACATTATAAAAGCTGTCCAATCAGGTTGTGTTCTGATGCCTTTGGTTTTGCATCTTTAGGTTCATTGTTAAAAATGCCAGTGTGAACGCTAAGCGAACCAGGACTAAATCATCATCCACCATTGAAATCTGCTACTCTGAAGAACCGCACGGTTGCTTACTTTGTGACAACACGGTAATTTAATATTTGCATCGACATTAATAATTACGATTACAATATCAATCGACAATTATGATTTTTGCTATAACGAAATAGTCATTGACCCATATATAGATCTGTACACGATGAATAAAAGTTACAGCACAAAAACAGCATGAAATAGCAAAGACGTGGGACTTAACCTGCATATTTTTAAAAGCATAGTCTAGTAGCATATGTAATGCTGTCCAGGTAGGCAGCTCACTAGATTTTGAGCTACAGCCATGGACAACAAAATGCATTAGAATGGACATGATAGACAGAACGAGTGAGATATAATTGCCAAAACAGAGCAAAGATGATACAGTTCAAGATATCTTTTGTTGACTATAACTGTAAACAACATTTCAAATGTTTATAAATGGACTATCAACACGGGCTGTGTCAAAACCAAGCGAACAGCCTACGTAGACAGCACTTTTTGGCCACGTCACTGCTGCTTCTGAGATGATTTAAAGACTTAAATGATACGTCAGGGATGAGCAGTAATCTCTCTTGTTATCAGATAATCTAATCAATGTATCGGTGATGAAATCAGTGGGTAAATGAGAAGCACTCACAGACTGAAGGTGTTGTAGGTGGTCGTCATCTTTCCCTCAGCTCTCGCTGACCTTCGTGACGTGTCACTCCTACACAAACCGGAAATGACCTCAGAGCTGTAATAAAAGTCCCTCACTGATGCGGATGAAAGCTGTTTATTGTTTAACGCTTGTGCGTCAATTTAAATAAATTACTCGGAAGTCCTTAGAGGACAAAGATGCGTCAAAAAACTGCCATAATAATATTATATATTAATATTATTTTCCACTTTC
>JAVLUX010000014.1:1927929-1995429 GCA_032164185.1 Moxostoma hubbsi
CGTAATAGACGCTCATATCCACGTCCCAGTCGTCAGCCGTTTGTTCGTCGAAATCTGTGCAAATGCAAAGGTAAAAAATTAACAATATGAAGCAACATATAAACAGAATAAACAATACATCACCAATGAGTTCACAATGAGATGTTTATTCGGTATATTCTATAGATATTTAAAAAAACCTCCAAAAAATCCACATATGCACATATGCACCTTTCCTGACAATCACTTGCGTCAGATTAAATTAAAGCCTCAAATTAAAGCCATTGTACCTCCTTCTTCTTCCTGCCAGAACTGAGCGTCTGTGTAGAAGACGAGTCCAGATCCTCCTTTCTCCCACTTCAGCTCAATCTTCTCCTCGAACAGTCTCTCTTTAGCGCGCTCCTGACTGGTGACATCATCATAGAAGGCCTCGTGTCGCTCCCACTCTTCACAGCGGTCATCATCCTGGAGCAAAAACCAAAGATCCTTTTAGACCTTTGAGCTCATAGAAATACAGCTCTAGGTCGATACATGTGACTACATATGCACGAGCATGTTTAAAATCGATTGATTTCAAAATGATTGTAATTTTCCATTTGGAAAATGCTAATTTTTGCTAACTCACATCATCAGGGCCGGAGAGCTCTGCTTCCTGCGACTCTTGATTGACAGGTGGAGGAGAGTCACATTGGTCCTCTTCTACTGTTTGTGTGGTTGTGGGCGGGGCCACACTGCCGGGCCCTGAGATCTCCACGCCCCCTGCTGTAAAAACACTCTCCTCAGTTGGGGTAATGACAGCTGTGCTACGATACTGGTAAGGCACGTTGCCATATCGCCGATGCGAACCCGTCTTGGGAAAGGTGAGTCCTAGCTTCCGTATGAGGCGCGGCGGGAGGCGACAGGATTGGATGAGCTCCAGGAAAACGGTCACGGGCGTGCCCACGTTCCCCGCTGGCATGAGGCTGGGTGGATTGAGCTCTGACAGACCCTTGAGGTCAGACATGGTAAAGTGCTCTGATTGGCCGATGTGTCGTCGCAGTTCAGCCTTTGTCTTATAAGGGAATGAATTGTGATCTATAAACAAAAGTACAATTTAAAGAATTAAAATCTCTTCTGAAAACACTTTGGACCAGTTTAAGATGGGATTGGACAAATTAGTAAATTTTAGCTTAAAAATAAATCAAGAAATTCTGGCCAAATAAACACTCTTGGAAAAATAGGGAAACGTAAAGAGACACATTCAAGGCTATTATAATAGATATAATAGATAGGTAAATTACAAAAAAGTAATTGATTACTAACCACTAATTACATCTTCTACAGAGTACATTACTGTACTAATTATTTTCTAAAACCCTGATCAACCTCCACCGGATGAAAAATACAAGAATAGACAGGAAACTGTTCTTTTAATTCATTCAAATAAATCATATAAAATCAAATTAATTATTCATGAACTGGCCAAAGAATTTAAAGGGGCAGCGTTAAATTAGAAAACCTACATTTTATCATTAGTTGTTAAATTTACTATTGTTTTATATAGAATTGTTCTACAGTCTTTACAGTATTTAACGCAGTTACTTTAAAAGTGAACAATTAAGAGTAATCCCTTACTTTTTATTTCCCTTATTACAGTAACTAATTACTAATGCATTACACAGAAACATTGGTTATAAATACAATGATTTAAATCTTTCAAATTTAATATTTTATTGACCAAATTAATGAATAAAATAAATAAAAATGATCCATTAATAAATACTAATTTTATTACACTGGTACTTTTCTTTTGACAGTTTGACTCACCTTCCTGCCCCGATACTTTTACTCTCCGAATCAAACATTTTCTCGCCAGCCAATTTCCTGTTGAATCGATCCACTGATTACCAGAATACATCTTCAAGAATCTGTCTGATTCATTTGAACGAACGGACACCACACAACAACACGAACCCGCGGGTTTCCCTTTAGAACCATCAGCACCGTCTGTCCGCTCACTGGTACCAGCCGCATCTGGCCCTTGTGCTTCCGTCTGAACTCGAACCTCCGGCCGGTGGCGGTAGTGGAAACAAATAAAACCCTTACTCTCTATAAACTGACTGAAATAATTCCGCAGGTCCGCGGATCGGAGCCGGACCGGAATGTTGTTTATAACCAAATACGTCGCACCGTCCACCGCCGCCATACTTATGTGTGAAGCCGGAATTCGTGTTCCTAAACAAATTACCCGGAAAATATTTCAAAATAAAAGTCTTTTTTTTTTTCTTCTTCTTCTTCTTTTTTAATATATATATATATATATATATATATATATATATATATATATATATATATATATATATATATATATATATCGGACTTGGGGAAATATTTTTACGATTCTAAATAAAACACTTTTACAATAAAACAAAGAAAATTACGAAACGTGCTGCTGTTTTATAGTATCCCATGGTTCTTTGAACATACCATTTATACAAGTATTATGGCACTTAAAAAATGTTCATGGTTTCTGGTATTTTTTGGTTAGTGTGTTATTTCTGAAGAGCATTTGAACTGAAGACTGAACCATTCCATATGAACTGATCGGTCGTGATCAGTGTTGGGTGTAATGCATTACGAAGCAATCAATTACTGTAATTAAATGATTTTTTTCATTGAAAAAAGTAAGAGATTACTCTTAATTGTTCAGTAATTTAATTAGTTACTTCTGGTTTAAGTGTGTTAAATACTTTATAGACTATTGAAGTGTTCTATAAAAGGCAATAGTGAATTTAAAATCGAAATTTAACATCTAATGTTAAAATATGTTTTCTAATTTAACATTGCTCCCTTAAATTCTTTGGCCAGTTCATGAATAATTAATTTGATTTTATATGATTTCTTTGAAAGAATTAAAATAACAGATTTTAGAGTAACTTACCCAACACTGTTCGTGATGTTGCATTGACTTCTTGGTTTAAAAATGCTTTAAACCTGTAAAGTCTGACATGAAAGAATTGTCAGAAAATAAAAAAAATTTTTTTTTCATTATACTGTTTTTAGTACAATTAGCCACATTAATAAAAAGAAATCGTAAAAAATAATACATTTGACACTTTCAATAAAATAATATTCAAAATTTTAACCAAGCACAAGTTGCTTATTCAGCAAATACTCGTTTTAAAATATCAGTAATAATATAAATCACTTTTACTTTATTAAAATAATATGTCATTTATCCCAACATAACAGTCACTTTTTGTGCAAGTCCGCCAGCATATTAAATAGATCGATATAAACATTGAAACCACTTTTTCCCGCAAATAACCACTAGATGGTGCCATAAACATGTGAAACTTACTTACTATAGTTTGTTTGTCTCGTCAGCTTGAACAGAGTGAAACAGGAGCCGTCACACATTGTGATTCATATTTGAAACACACGGGTTTATAGTGTTATATAATATATACTAGAATAATAACAAAAACTCAGTGACTAACTGCAAAAACTCCTTAGAAGAAATACAAATGATATGGGGAGGAAAAAAAAAATCTACTTTTTTAATTAAAATATATGTCCAATATCATTTCTGTATTGTCATAAAAATAAAACAGTATCTTAAAAAGTGTAACAGATTAAACTATGTGTAACTGAAATGACTGGCACTGTAAAGATTGTGTATATGCATAGAAAAGAGTGTCATAAGTATTGCTTCGTATATATTGTGTTTAAAAATTTGTGACGGTTTTTCTGCTCATACGTCAAGTATTTTAAAGTTCTTCCCTTTCTCCTCTCTTATTGATCTTTAAAGCGTTTAATTAACTCAGCATAGACATTTTATCTGATGTGTCAGCAGTCTGGTCCACTGAAAAGCATGCATGGTCCAATATCATCATATATCTTCTGAGCCCAGCTTGACACTGAGTCTAAAGCCCACAGGGATGTGATCCGTCAAACCAGCCAGCTGGGTCACGTATGTAAACTCTTCCACCTCCTGAACGGGAGAAAAGATAAATATTTAAAGCACTTCAGTGTTGACTCTTTCCAGTACAGACTACAGTCTTGCCGTTAAAGTGTATTAAACACCTAATAAGGGAAAGTGATCAAGGGCAGATCATTTATGACATGTACCACATCAGTTAATGCATTTAAAAATCAAAAATTAAACACACTGTTTTGCAGAGACTGGAGATGGAGTTCTCTCGATACAGAAGATAATCGAGCCGACGTCCCACCCAGGGTTGATCAGGTTTAGGGTATACCATAGGGACGCCGGTCATGGGGACCGGTGATGATAAATACCCTCTGCGCAGTTCTTCACTTTCCAAAGTTCTACAACAACACCAGAGAACAAATGCTGTTTCAGTTTCGACCCAAGCTAAGAGGTTTGCTTCATCAAAACATGTTTAAACAAGGAAGGTGTCCATTATGAGGCCGTCAAAATAGGGCTCGGTGACGTATAGGATACAAACCCCAATTCCAAAAATGTTGGGACAATATGGAAAATGCTAATAAAAAACAAAATAAGTGATTTGTAAATTCTGTTCACCCTGTGCTATATTGAAAGCACTGCAACAACACTATTTGGAAGTCGTTTGAGACTCGTATGACCTTAAAACACAATTCCACTGTTCCATCACGGATAAGACTGAGTCCAGAGAAGTCGGCAGCGCTTCTGGACAGTGATGATGTACAGCTTCTCCTTTACATAGTAAAGTCTGAACTTGCATCTGTGGATGCAGCGGTGAGGGATGTTCACTAACAAAGGTTTACTAAAGTTGAGAGCGAGACCAGAGAAGTCGGCAGTGCTTCTGGACAGTGATGATGTACGGCTTCTCCTTTACATAGTAAAGTCTTAACTTGCATCTGTGGATGCAGCGGCGAGGGGTGTTCACTAACAAAGGTTTACCGAAGTATTCCTGAACCCATGTGCTTGATGTCCATTACAAACCCATGACGGGTTTTTCGGCCTTGCCCTCTACGTCAACATTTGACCGGATTTCTTGAACCTTCTAACTATTTTGTGCACTGTAGTGGGTAAAATCCTTCATATTTGTATTTGGGGAACATTGTTCACAAAGCGCTGTATTATTTTCTGACACATGTTGGCAAGTTGGTGAGCCTTGACCCATTCTTGCTCTTGAAGGACTAGGATTAGGAAGAACACAATTGCCACACATGTATCACATAACCTTGTGATTTCAACTCGTCCCGTTGTTATTAGTCCTTACGGAAGCCCTAAAATGCACTGTGAAAAAGATATTCCAAATTGGGGAATTTTTTTTTAAGTCTCTAAAAATATATTTTTTCTCTCTAATTTTTGTTCTCTCAAGGGTACCGCATTGTAATTGAGTCTCTTCAGGAGAGTATTATTTTTGTTATTTTTTTCCTTTTAGAGGAAATATTTGAGTATTTTTTTTTTTTTTTAGAAAAACAGTATCTTTGTTAGGGGAAACAATTGAGAGAAAAATATATATATATATACATTTTATTTTTTTTAGAGAATACAATTATTTCTAGGATATAGCCTCAGGAACGCACCTTCACCTAATGATATATTTTACACAGTGTGGTTCAGGGCTTCCATAAGTCTTAAATTGCTCCCGTCTCAAATTTTGGGGTGTGTTGCAATCATCCGATTTGAAGTGAGTGTTTATTTAAAAAAAAATAAAAAATAATAATAATAATAATTCACAAGGTAAAACATCAAATAATGTTATGTTGTAGTGCTTTCAGTATAGCACAGGATGAATAGAATAATAATAATAAATATAGCTGAAAGCAGCAATTAACGTGGTTCAATCGGTTAAGGCTTTTAAATGCATTAGTAACAGATAATAAGTATTAATTAGGGAATCTTTATGCACTGGTTTGGTTCCGATTGGGCAAACGGCCTAGAACTTTTCTAACTTATCCAATAGCTTCTGAAAATGTATTGGTTGAAGGCGCCCATGTTTTTCAAGATACAAAAGACCTTGAAAAAAGACACTGCATGCAAAATTTCAAGAGGATCGGATCAACGGTTCCATAGTTAGAGCTATTTTTATGTTTGTCATTAGTATAGTGCCACCAAGTGGCTGAGGTGCGCAATTTGTCCTCAGATTGACCTCCTACATAAGAGTCTCAAATTTGGATTTGAGACTCTTCCATTTAAATAAAAGTGGCCACACCCACTTTGTATGTTTTGGTGTACCATTGTGATTATTAATCGAAAGTTTAAACTTTTATTTTAATAATTATTGATATGGGGACTGAGTATTTCTGCACTGGTCTGGTTCCAGTTGGGTGAACGGCCAAGGACAAAAAAAAAAGTTTGGTTTTGCATAAAACCCAACATGATGGAAATTTGTTTTAAGATGGAATTGAAATTGGATATCAGTTTGTCCATCTTGATCCAAGAATTCCAATGATATATGGTACTTGAGTCTATGACATGAGATTTAGGAGCTCTGGGCCAAACCACATTTTTCTTTAGCGCTTTGAGTAGCGAGCAATAGTACTACGTTCCGACCAAGTTTTATGTCTCTACGCCTTGCGATTTGGTCTCCACGATCAGTTTTAGCAGAGAATAATAATAATTAAAGTGAAATCCTACAAATTACAATAAAGTTTCAGCGCTTCGAGCATGAACACCTAATAATATTTCAGTGTTATTTTAATGATATTCATTGAAGTTTAAGTTTTTACACACCCTGATCATGCATACAAAATTTTAAAGACAAATGGGTATAAAAAACATTATTTCATAACTTTCTAACCCTAGAAGATCTACTTTCCAGCGCATGTAGGCATTATGCCCAGGGCTGAACTGGTAATCTGGCATACCGGGCATTTTCCCGGTGGGCCGACGCACTTTGGGGTCAATCAGGGGCGGACTGGCCATCGGGAGAACCAAGCGGGTCGGCCACAAAACTTGCCGAGTGGGCCACGATAAGCTAAAATGAGTCGCCGCGTTACACAGAACGGACCACAAAATGGCACCGCGATATGCAGAAAAGGATAGCGAACAACCCCCCCACCCGCTCAACAAGTTCTGGGCCAGTCCAGCCCTGATGATGCCCAAAACTGAACAAGTGCTTTGATATTTGCAGACAAATCAGAAGTGATACGTTTTGATAATTAATACAAATAATTGCTCTGCACATATTATTGCAATCAGTAAAAACATCAGACTCATCAACTAGTCAAGTGTCATATGTCGTTGGAAAGTTACAACCAGACTATTTGTTTTACTCACAGACAAAAATATAGCGAGTAATAACTAAATGCCGCATTTTAACTAATAACTTCACGAAAAATACACAGAATTTACAATATCATTATTTACAGGAGGTGATTATCTTTCAAAGAGTCCACACACAAGATAATCAGATGTATAGATCATTAGATAATCCACATGAAGCACAATGTTACATATGACCACCAGGAGATGGCGCCAAATACATGATACAGACTCAATGATGACTCAAATGACACAGAATGAAACTGAATAAGATGATTATCTTTCAAATGAGACCACACACAAGATAATCAGATGTATAGATCATTAGATAATCCACAATGATGACTCAATAATGACTCAAATGGCACAGAATGAAACTGAATGAGATGATTGTCTTTCAAACGAGTCCACACACAAGATAATCAGATGTATTGATCATTAGATAATCCACATGAAGCACAATGTTACATATGACCACCAGGAGATGGTGCCAAATACATGACACAGACTCAATGATGACTCAAATGACACAGAATGAAACTCATTCTGTGAAATCTCATGACTAAAATCATGTCTGCATGCTATGCAAACCTTTAGTCATTGTTGTGTTTGCATGTGTAATCAGTTCTTATGTACAATTATTATCTTTTATTTGTTTGGAGATGTTTTTGGACACTAAGTTTTAATGTTTGATCTCACCGCTGCAGGTTGTCAGGGGTCCGCATGTTTTCATGATAGAGCGTTGGCTGTTCCAACAGGGTGCCTACAAATTAACCCATGATAAGATTTTGTTGAGGAACAAAAACAATGACATCAAAGCACCTATATGTTCATGTATTCTATGAGGTTTACAGCCAACTGAACTGATGCCACAAGTGTTGCCAGTCACTGAATGGGTAAATGAGCGTGTTACCTATGACCCAGGGCTTCTCTTGACCCGGTCCGGCTCTGCAGGGATCTCTGTAGTCTTCAAACAGACCATGTCTTTGCTCCAGATTGTCATCTACACATACACAATGATATATTCCCACATATTTGATTTATTATTTCTATTCTAACTGTAAAAGTGTACAGTACGTCGTGCATATGTTCAACACATACCAGGGGAGCAGTTGTCGAAGTTGAAGTCGCCACACAGCACATCAAACACCACCATTTCATCGGCTTCCCTGGTCACTGCTTGAAACTCATTGATCCATTTAGTCACCATGTTGAGCTGCTCAAAGCGTATCGCTCCATGTCCTGTTTACAACCAAACAAACACCAGCAATGGCTTGATATTCCTCATTTGAAGGCAGTTTGATAATAGTACAGGTTTAAATGCTTCAAGAATCAAATCAAGTGTTTCTTGCTGTAGAATCAAAAGAATCGTCTTATAAGAGTCATTTATTCTGGAATCGGACTACACTAGTCGTACTGTGTGTTTCGCGCTGTAGAATCAAAAGAATCGTCTTATAAGAGTCATTTATTCTGGAATCGGGCTACACTAGTTGTACTGTGTGTTTTGGGCCGTAGAATCAAAAGAATCGCCTCATAAGAGTCATTTATTTGGGAATCGGGCTACACTAGTCGTACTGTGTGTTTTGGGCCGTAGAATCAAAAGAATCGCCTCATAAGAGTCATTTATTTGGGAATCGGGCTACACTAGTCGTACTGTGTGTTTTGGGCCGTAGAATCAAAAGAATCGCCTCATAAGAGTCATTTATTTGGGAATCGGGCTACACTAGTCGTACTGTGTGTTTCGCGCTGTAGAATCAAAAGAATCGTCTTATAAGAGTCATTTATTCTGGAATCGGGCTACACTAGTCGTACTGTGTGTTTCGCGCTGTAGAATCAAAAGAATCGTCTTATAAGAGTCATTTATTCTGGAATCGGGCTACACTAGTTGTACTGTGTGTTTTGGGCCGTAGAATCAAAAGAATCGCCTCATAAGAGTCATTTATTTGGGAATCGGGCTACACTAGTCGTACTGTGTGTTTTGGGCCGTAGAATCAAAAGAATCGCCTCATAAGAGTCATTTATTTGGGAATCGGGCTACACTAGTCGTACTGTGTGTTTCGCGCTGTAGAATCAAAAGAATCGTCTTATAAGAGTCATTTATTCTGGAATCGGGCTACACTAGTCGTACTGTGTGTTTTGGGCCGTAGAATCAAAAGAATCGCCTCATAAGAGTCATTTATTTGGGAATCGGGCTACACTGGTCATACTGTGTGTTTCGCCCTGTAGAATCAAAAGAATTGCCTCATAAGAGTCATTTATTCTGGAATCGGGCTACACTAGTCGTACTGTGTGTTTTGGGCCGTAGAATCAAAAGAATCGCCTCATAAGAGTCATTTATTTGGGAATCGGGCTACACTAGTCGTACTGTGTGTTTTGGGCCGTAGAATCAAAAGAATCGCCTCATAAGAGTCATTTATTTGGGAATCGGGCTACACTAGTTGTACTGTGTGTTTTGGGCCGTAGAATCAAAAGAATCGCCTCATAAGAGTCATTTATTCTGGAATCGGTCTACACTAGTCGTACTGTGTGTTTTGGGCCGTAGAATCAAAAGAATCGCCTCATAAGAGTCATTTATTTGGGAATCGGGCTACACTAGTTGTACTGTGTGTTTTGGGCCATAGAATCAAAAGAATCGCCTCATAAGAGTCATTTATTCTGGAATCGGTCTACACTAGTCGTACTGTGTGTTTTGGGCCGTAGAATCAAAAGAATCGCCTCATAAGAGTCATTTATTCTGGAATCGGGCTACACTAGTTGTACTGTGTGTTTTGGGCCGTAGAATCAAAAGAATCGCCTCATAAGAGTCATTTATTCTGGAATCGGGCTACACTAGTTGTACTGTGTGTTTTGGGCCGTAGAATCAAAAGAATCGCCTCATAAGAGTCATTTATTCTGGAATCGGTCTACACTAGTCGTACTGTGTGTTTTGGGCCGTAGAATCAAAAGAATCGCCTCATAAGAGTCATTTATTTGGGAATCGGGCTACACTGGTCATACTGTGTGTTTCGCGCTGTAGAATCAAAAGAATCGCCTCATAAGAGTCATTTATTCGGGAATCGGTCTACACTAGTCGTACTGTGTGTTTTGGGCCGTAGAATCAAAAGAATCGCCTCATAAGAGTCATTTATTTGGGAATCGGGCTACACTAGTTGTACTGTGTGTTTCACGCTGTAGAATCAAAAGAATCGCCTCATAAGAGTCATTTATTTGGGAATCGGGCTACACTAGTTGTACTGTGTGTTTCACGCTGTAGAATCAAAAGAATCGCCTCATAAGAGTCATTTATTTGGGAATCGGGCTACACTAGTTGTACTGTGTGTTTCTTGCTGTAGAATCAAATGAATCGCCTCATAAGAGTCATTTATTTGGGAATCGGGCTACACTAGTTGTGCTGTGTGTTTCACGCTGTAGAATCAAAAGAATCGCCTCATAAGAGTCATTTATTTGGGAATCGGTCTACACTAGTCGTACTGTGTGTTTCACGCTGTAGAATCAAAAGAATCGCCTCATAAGAGTCATTTATTTGGGAATCGGGCTACACTAGTTGTACTGTGTGTTTCTTGCTGTAGAATCAAATGAATCGCCTCATAAGAGTCATTTATTTGGGAATCGGGCTACACTAGTTGTGCTGTGTGTTTCACGCTGTAGAATCAAAAGAATCGCCTCATAAGAGTCATTTATTTGGGAATCGGGCTACACTAGTTGTGTTGTGTGTTTTGGGCCATAGAATCAAAAGAATCGCCTCATAAGAGTCATTTATTCTGGAATCGGGCTACACTAGTTGTACTGTGTGTTTCGCGCTGTAGAGTCAAAAGAATCGCCTCATAAGAGTCATTTATTTGGGAATCGGGCTACACTAGTTGTACTGTGTGTTTCTTGCTGTAGAATCAAATGAATCGCCTCATAAGAGTCATTTATTTGGGAATCGGGCTACACTAGTTGTGTTGTGTGTTTTGGGCCATAGAATCAAAAGAATCGCCTCATAAGAGTCATTTATTCTGGAATCGGGCTACACTAGTTGTACTGTGTGTTTCTTGCTGTAGAGTCAAAAGAATCGCCTCATAAGAGTCATTTATTTGGGAATCGGGCTACACTAGTTGTGTTGTGTGTTTTGGGCCATAGAATCAAAAGAATCGCCTCATAAGAGTCATTTATTTGGGAATCGGGCTACACTAGTTGTGCTGTGTGTTTCACGCTGTAGAATCAAAAGAATCGCCTCATAAGAGTCATTTATTTGGGAATCGGGCTACACTAGTTGTGTTGTGTGTTTTGGGCCATAGAATCAAAAGAATCGCCTCATAAGAGTCATTTATTTGGGAATCGGGCTACACTAGTTGTGCTGTGTGTTTCACGCTGTAGAATCAAAAGAATCGCCTCATAAGAGTCATTTATTTGGGAATCGGGCTACACTAGTTGTGTTGTGTGTTTTGGGCCATAGAATCAAAAGAATCGCCTCATAAGAGTCATTTATTCTGGAATCGGGCTACACTAGTTGTACTGTGTGTTTCGCGCTGTACAATCAAAAGAATCGCCTCATAAGAGTCATTTGTTTGGGAATCGGGCTACACTAGTTGTGCTGTCAGTTTCGCGCTGTAGAATCAAAAGAATCACCACGTATGAGTCATGCGTTTTGGAATCGGACTACATGTATCACACTGTAGATTCAAAAGAATCATCTCATAAGAGTCATTTGCTCAGGAATTCAGCTACACTAATCGCGCCGTGTGTTTCGCGCTTTGTAGAATCGAAAACAATTATTTATTGCGACTATAATTCAAAATCTAGTCACCATTGGCGATAGTCATGTTGTGTGCGTTCATATGCAGTTTTGTCAGATATCATCTTGTAAGTTATTGAATACATCTATTAGAGAGCGCATTATTGTGTCTCATAACTCTTTTCACCCATTCTGTTGTGATGAGCTTGCTGCACCACATGCAACAACAAATCCAGCACAAGAGAGTCGTGACCAAATGACTCTTTTGAACCGGATCATTTTCATGACTCAACCGAAAAGAACTGACGGTTAAACTCGGGAGCTCAGGTTAGCAGTTTGAATCAGATTCACTTTCTCAGCGAATCAGCCGTCAGTGAGTTCACAACAGGGAGTGCAGATATTTCAAAATAAGAGTCCCATGTGTATCTCGGGCTTCTTTATAATTAAAAATCCCGTATTGTGTACTACCTATTTTTTTTCATCTGGTAATGATTGATTGGGATTGGAGTAGCACAATAAATGACATTAAATTTGACACTTTTTTTGACACTATTACACAAGTTGCAAACATTCATTGATGCTCAAGAAGACAACACACTACTATATGCACACTTTATGCAATTATCTGTATATATGATTAATGGATTATCAGCTGATTTTTAATTACATGTTTATTTTTAATTAGAACCGTTTTTTCGGTTCCCAACCCTACCATCAGCAAACAAAAAATAATGTCTCTTTACCATTGAGATTACACCTAAATCAGTGATAATTAAATTATAACAAATGACAATAAAGCAATAAGCCTCAACACAAAGAAGAGTGCTTAAAAACTCCCTTAAAACAGCAGCAACAGCCATTAAAGACACCGATAAATAGTAACACTTATTATTATAAATAATACAATTCTTTCACCAAGTAATTCAATGCATTGGTGTCTGAAGGCTGTTTATGGTTGCCAAGCAACGTAGCAACTTGACGCATTAATATAGAATGTCCAGTGAGAAATTTGAATATATTCGTAATTTTCCCCCAACTTTGATCGTGGCTCATCCAATCAGAATTTAGAGTCGAAACTATCTGTTTTGTGATATAACTTAAAGGGATAGTTCACAAAAAAATTAGAACACCCTCATGTCATCTACCCACAAAACGTTCTTTCTTCCATAGAACACAAAAAGAGATGTTAGGCAGCGTGTTAGTTTTAGAACAAATAAGGGCAGGGACGGATTACCGAATGGGCCAATGGGGCCAGTGCCCAGGGGCCCGTGACTACCAGGGGGCCCTTGACTGTCCGGGGTTGCCCTAGGCTTCAAGGCTGCACGATGTAGTTTGGTGACCCCCTGCCCCGCCCGCTTGCAAACCCTTTTGGGCATGAACAACTCACTCAACAACTTTTGGGTGGAGGGGGGCCCTTGGAGATAATTGGCCCCAGGCCCTTTGCAAGTCATAATCCGTCCCTGATTAAGGGCGAGTTCATGGTGACAGATTTCCCATTTTTGGGTGAACTACCCCTTTAAATGCACTTTAACAATAACAGTACACTTGCCTTCAGGAGCATGTAGGTGAGTGCAGTTAAAATATCCAACCATTCTCTTGTCTCCTTTTTGCAACCCTATTTCCACCTTAAGAGAAAGATGTTTTAACAAGTTTAAGGCACACTTTTGAGTTGCGTTTCCTTATTCAAGCATTTTAATAACTTTAAATGAGGATGTAGCACCTTTAGAGAGAGCAGGCCTTTGGCGGCCAGTGCATCTTCTCCGCAGCCGTTGGGAAAGCAGTTGTACCGGGCCTCGATCACGGGAAAGCGACTGGCCACAAATAATCCACTGTTAAAGAACTTGAAAGAGGAGCAAGCTCTAGGCGGCTGGAACGCATAAACGCCGACATCATAGATCACGTGACCATAGAGCGGTCCGAGGGCCCGCATGAGTTTGAAAGCAGCTCTCTTATCGAAAACTTCCTCCAGGCACACTATATCTACAGTGGATGGGAACAAAGCGGACACTTCCATCGGAACGTCGCTGTCTCGGAACAGCGTCCGTAAAGCCCGCGGAGGGTGCCGGTGCACTTGGCTGCCGTGCTGGTTGGAGTTTTGGTTGCAGTTTGGTTTTGGACCATCTGGTTCTTCGGAAGAGGCAACGGAATTCCTTGAGGAACTGTTTGGAATATTCCCGTCAGGTTCAGCGCCCTCCATCTGTCCCGCGGCGGGGTCTACTGATCCATACGTGGATGGGGCGGCCTGTGGAAGCAGACTGCTGGACGGCGTCACCGTGCCACAACTACTAGGGGAATCCACGAAAATCCGGATGTGAGGGCGAGTCACGCCCTGGACGATGTTTTGCCCGATGATTTCGGCACGTTGTTGCGTGTGTCTGAGATTGTTGATGCGCGCTAGACCGTCAGGCAGCAGGCACAGGTTGGCTGATACGAATCCGAAACTGACTTTACCCGTCTCCTCCCACCGGGCATTCCGGTCCTCCATGGGGATAATCGGTACCTGTTGGTGGTATGAGAACGGCCTGCGGACTGCTTGCAACGGCGCCCATAGCACGAACCCCAACAGGGCGAAGGGTGTGGAAATTAGGAATAAGATGAAAAAGAGGATGGAGCCAAAGATGACCTGAAGAGGAAGGAGCTCCACGCGCCTCTGCTCGCGCTCCAGACTGGTGAAGATGCAGTTGGCGATGAGGCGGTCCAGGAACCAGAAACACGGGAAGATCAGACCCCATCCTACAGCATGGAGAGCTTCCAAAAGACCATCGGAGAAAGGAGACTCTCTCAAAGACATGCCTCAGCGCCGGACTCCACAGCAAGACGTCTTTTCATCTCAAATCTTCCACATGTGCCCTTGAAGTCTGTAGAAAAATGAGAAGTCAAGTGAACAAAAAAAAGAGAGAACTTCGTAACCCATTACTGGATGAAAACACGTTTAATCGACCGACGCGTGTCCAGACCTCACAGCCCGTTCAACAGGACAAACTGTTCATAACCTTTAGCCAGAGTTTATTTCCACATATTTGCATGTTTACAGGATTAGCTCACCGGTCCCAGCCAAAAAAAACAAACAATTGGTCATTATTGACTCACCCTTCATGTAGTTCCAAACCGGTTTGAGTTTCTTTCATCCGTGAACCACAAAAGGATCATTGTTAGAGACATTACATCATAAATGATCATAATTCAGATTTAAAGTAATGTCCAGCATCATCCAATCACTGTCAATCATGTTCAAATAAAGTGACACATTATAAATGTTGAATCTATGTACTGATGATCATCGTCCCATGTGTGTCAAACATGTTGATCCAAACATCATCTGCAGCTGAAACTGAACTTTTGATCAGATTTTAGGAGTGAACACACTTAACTGCATAGAGAGATATAGGATGCTCCCTTGCTCCCTATTTAGTGCATGACTTAACCTCCAGTGTGCTGTCTGTCTGCACTGGTCTCAGAACAGTTATAGGAGAGCTATAGGATGCTCCCTTGCTCCCTATTTAGTGCATGATTTAACCTCCAGTGTGCTGTCTGTCTGCACTGGTCTCAGAACAGTTACAGGAGAGCTATAGGATGATCCCTTGCTCCCTATTTAGTGCATGATTTAACCTCCAGTGTGCTGTCTGTCTGCACTGGTCTCAGAACAGTTACAGGAGAGCTATAGGATGCTCCCTTGCTCCCTATTTAGTGCATGATTTAACCTCCAGTGTGCTGTCTGTCTGCACTGGTCTCAGAACAGTTATAGGAGAGCTATAGGATGCTCCCTTGCTCCCTATTTAGTGCATGACTTAACCTCCAGTGTGCTGTCTGTCTGCACTGGTCTCAGAACAGTTATAGGAGAGCTATAGGATGCTCCCTTGCTCCCTATTTAGTGCATGATTTAACCTCCAGTGTGCTGTCTGTCTGCACTGGTCTCAGAACAGTTATAGGAGAGCTATAGGATGCTCCCTTGCTCCCTATTTAGTGCATGATTTAACCTCCAGTGTGCTGTCTGTCTGCACTGGTCTCAGAACAGTTTGAAATGCACCTTATTTTCATCATAACTGCATTCATACATACACAAAGTCAGTCATACACATTTGGAATGACATGAGGATGAATAAATAATGACAGAATTGACATTTCTGGTGTGAACTATTCCTTTAAGTGCAATAAAGCGTGCATTCGGCAACATAAATAAACCATTTAAATATGGACCAGGAATGAGAACTTTGGTAAGAATGTGCCAAATGTGATTTAATTCATATGACTGTTGATTTGCAATTTTGTACATATGTTCAATGTGCTGGTTGTCAATAAAACATCAAATAATGGTGCATTCTCCAAGCAGATGACTCGAGATTACAGTGTTTTACAGTAGAGACAGTACTGCGAGGATGATGAGGATTATAATGATGGCAGGACGGAAATACAACGGTCATAAATAATCCAGACCTCACCATCTGTATGGTAACAAACGCATGCAATAAATTGACACCAGATTAATGCCAAATATCACCGCACGCATGTAATCGGCTTATTACATTTCGATGTATCGATCGACCACTTAAAGAGCATTAAATAGCAGCACTGTCCTACAGATTTTACAATAGTAATGATCTGTTTTACACTACTGATCAATAATGGCATCAGCTGCACTGCAACAGCTCTGGAAATAGGTCAAAACATCGACTGGATACATTGTACCGGCGTATGTTGACGTCATAATGCATCGGCGGTACGCGGGGAATTCTAATGGTAATAACAATCAGTATTATTTATTTATTTATTCGGCTACAAACAATCAATTTTCGCCTCTAACACTTAAATTGCACACATCTCCCTACCTGCAGCCACGTGTCCTGCGAGCTGTGCCCGGTTAGCAGGGCGGATAATAGCAGCCGTGACGCGACGGTGAACTTTACCTGTCTCGTCTCGAGCACTCTTACCTGGTTGCACTGGTTCTTTAGAATATCTCTTCCTGCTCGTGTCCCTCCAGCGGTTTCCACACGCACACGTACAGTATACTGGGTCATGCGCGCGCCCGTGCACATCCTTATGCGCGTTCGCATTCATTGTAAAACCCTTTCCCGACTTGTTCTGTTCAGATTTGTTTTACTTCCTGGTTATCCAGGGGGGACGGAGACCCATATGCTGCACCACATATTGCAGATCTAATAAGGGATTATCCTGTAAATATTCCCAGTTTAAACACTTGTTGTCTGTGAATTGAGATACATTTGAGAGAGTATTTGGTATGTGTAACTTTTGCTTTAATAACAGCATTAATGGAAGGCCAAATTATCTTTTAATATCCCCAGCGTTACTCGCTATAACTAGAAAGCATTTTTACTAGAAATAATTTCAATTACAGAAGCACTATGTTTGAGTTTTTACAATTAAGAATACCAATTAGAGAGTTAAAAAAACAATTTTTACTTGACAAATTCTAATTGCAGAAACCTACAATTGAATATTTACTTTTCATTTGTTTCCACTGTCTGACATTTCTTTTTAATTGCAGAGAAATTGCATTTTACTAGAAAGAATTCCAATTCCAACTCTACAATTACATTTTTACTAGTAAAAGTCACATTAAAGATATGTTTAACTGCAGAGCTGTGTAATTGGAAATCTTACTAGTATAAAATCAGTTGTTGATCTCTTTAATTGCAGATTTTACTAGTAAAAATACTAATTACAGAGCTCTGTAATTGAATTTTAAATATAAGAATTCCAATAAGAGAGCTCTGTAATTGAATTTTAACTATAAGATTTCCAATAAGAGAGTTCTGTAGTTGAATTTTAACTATAAGAATTCCAATAAGAGAGCTCTGTAATTGAATTTTAACTATAAGAATTCCAATAAGAGAGCTCTGTAATTGAATTTTAACTATAAGAATTCCAATAAGAGAGCTCTGTAATTGAATTTTAACTATAAGAATTCCAATAAGGGAGCTCTGTAATTGAATTTTAACTATAAGAATTCCAATAAGAGAGTTCTGTAATTGAATTTTAACTATAAGAATTCCAATAAGAGAGCTCTGTAATTGAATTTTAACTATAAGATCTCCAATAAGAGAGTTCTGTAATTGAATTTTAACTATAAGAATTCCAATAAGAGATCTCTGTAATTGAATTTTAACTATAAGAATTCCAATAAGAGAGCTCTGTAATTGAATTTTAACTATAAGAATTCCAATAAGAGAGCTCTGTAATTGAATTTTAACTATAAGAATTCCAATAAAAGAGCTCTGTAATTGAATTTTAACTATAAGATCTCCAATAAGAGAGTTCTGTAATTGAATTTTAACTATAAGATTTCCAATAAGAGAGTTCTGTAATTGAATTTTAACTATAAGATTTCCAATAAGAGAGCTCTGTAATTGAATTTTAACTATAAGAATTCCAATAAGTGAGCTCTGTAATTGAATTTTAACTATAAGAATTCCAATAAGTGAGCTCTGTAATTGAATTTTAACTATAAGATTTCCAATAAGAGAACTCTGTAATTGAATTTTAACTATAAGAATTCCAATAAGAGAGCTCTGTAATTGAATTTTAACTATAAGATTTCCAATAAGAGAGCTCTGTAATTGAATTTTAACTATAAGATTTCCAATAAGAGAGCTCTGTAATTGAATTTTAACTATAAGAATTCCAATAAGAGAGCTCTGTAATTGAATTTTAACTATAAGAATTCCAATAAGAGAGCTCTGTAATTGAATTTTAACTATAAGATTTCCAATAAGAGAGTTCTGTAATTGAATTTTAACTATAAGAATTCCAATAAGAGATCTCTGTAATTGAATTTTAAATATAAGATTTCCAATAAGAGAGTTCTGTAATTGAATTTTAACTATTAGAATTCCAATAAGAGATCTCTGTAATTGAATTTTAAATATAAGAATTCCAATAAGAGAGCTCTGTAATTGAATTTTAACTATAAGAATTCCAATAAGTGAGCTCTGTAATTGAATTTTAACTATAAGAATTCTAATAAGAGAGCTCTGTAACTGAATTTTAATTATAAGAATTCCAATAAGTGAGCTCTGTAATTGAATTTTAATTATAAGAATTCCAATAAGTGAGCTCTGTAATTGAATTTTAACTATAAGAATTCCAATAAGAGAGCTCTGTAATTGCATTTTAACTATAAGATTTCCAATAAGAGAGCTCTGTAATTGAATTTTAACTATAAGATTTCCAATAAGAGATCTCTGTAATTGAATTTTAACTATAAGAATTCCAATAAGAGAGCTCTGTAATTGAATTTTAACTATAAGATTTCCAATAAGAGAGTTCTGTAATTGAATTTTAACTATAAGAATTCCAATAAGAGATCTCTGTAATTGAATTTTAAATATAAGATTTCCAATAAGAGAGTTCTGTAATTGAATTTTAACTATTAGAATTCCAATAAGAGATCTCTGTAATTGAATTTTAAATATAAGAATTCCAATAAGAGAGCTCTGTAATTGAATTTTAACTATAAGAATTCCAATAAGTGAGCTCTGTAATTGAATTTTAACTATAAGAATTCTAATAAGAGAGCTCTGTAACTGAATTTTAATTATAAGAATTCCAATAAGTGAGCTCTGTAATTGAATTTTAATTATAAGAATTCCAATAAGTGAGCTCTGTAATTGAATTTTAACTATAAGAATTCCAATAAGAGAGCTCTGTAATTGCATTTTAACTATAAGATTTCCAATAAGAGAGCTCTGTAATTGAATTTTAACTATAAGATTTCCAATAAGAGATCTCTGTAATTGAATTTTAACTATAAGAATTCCAATAAGAGAGCTCTGTAATTGAATTTTAACTATAAGATTTCCAATAAGAGAGCTCTGTAATTGAATTTTAACTATAAGAATTCCAATAAGAGATCTCTGTAATTGAATTTTAACTATACGAATTCTAATAAGAGATCTCTGTAATTGAATTATAACTATAAGAATTCCAATAAGAGAGCTCTGTAATTGAATTTTAACTATAAGATTTCCAATAAGAGAGCTCTGTAATTGAATTTTAACTATAAGAATTCCAATAAGAGATCTCTGTAATTGAATTTTAACTATACGAATTCTAATAAGAGATCTCTGTAATTGAATTTTAACTATAAGAATTCCAATAAGAGAGCTCTGTAATTGAATTTTAACTATAAGATTTCCAATAAGAGAGCTCTGTAATTGAATTTTAACTATAAGAATTCCAATAAGAGATCTCTGTAATTTAATTTTAAATATAAGAATTCCAATAAGGGAGCTCTGTAATTGGATTTTAACTATAAGAATTCCAATAAGTGAGCTCTGTAATTGAATTATAACTATAAGAATTCCAATAAGAGATCTCTGTAATTGAATTATAACTATAAGAATTCCAATAAGAGAGTTCTGTAATTGAATTTTAACTATAAGAATTCCAATAAGTGAGCTCTGTAATTGAATTATAACTATAAGAATTCCAATAAGAGATCTCTGTAATTGAATTATAACTATAAGAATTCCAATAAGTGAGCTCTGTAATTGAATTTTAACTATAAGAATTCCAATAAGTGAGCTCTGTAATTGAATTATAACTATAAGAATTCCAATAAGAGATCTTTGTAATTGAATTATAACTATAAGAATTCCAATAAGAGAGTTCTGTAATTGAATTTTAACTATATGAATTCCAATAAGTGAGCTCTGTAATTGAATTTTAACTATATGAATTCCAATAAGTGAGCTCTGTAATTGAATTTTAACTATAAGAATTCCAATAAGAGATCTCTGTAATTGAATTATAACTATATGAATTCCAATAAGAGAGCTCTGTAATTGAATTTTAACTATAATAATTCCAATAAAAGAGCTCTGTAATTGAATTTTAACTATAAGAATTCCAATAAGAGAACTCTGTAATTGAATTGTAACTATAAGAATTCCAATAAGAGCTCTGTAATTGAATTTTAACTATAATAATTCCAATAAGAGAACTCTGTAATTAAATTTTAAATATAAGAAGTCCAATAAGAGAGTTCTGTAATTGAATTTTAACTATAATAATTCCAATAAGAGAACTCTGTAATTGAATTTTAACTATAATAATTCCAATAAAAGAGCTCTGTAATTGAATTTTAACTATAAGAATTCCAATAAGAGAACTCTGTAATTGAATTTTAACTATAAGAAGTCCAATAAGAGAGTTCTGTAATTGAATTTTAACTATAATAATTCCAATAAGAGAACTCTGTAATTGAATTTTAACTATAAGAATTCCAATAAGAGAACTCTGTAATTGAATTTTAACTATAATAATTCCAATAAGAGAACTCTGTAATTGAATTTTAACTATAATAATTCCAATAAGAGAACTCTGTAATTGAATTTTAACTATAATAATTCCAATAAGAGAACTCTGTAATTGAATTTTAACTATAATAATTCCAATAAAAGAGCTCTGTAATTGAATTTTAACTATAAGAATTCCAATAAGAGAACTCTGTAATTGAATTTTAACTATAATAATTCCAATAAGAGAACTCTGTAATTGAATTTTAAATATAAGAAGTCCAATAAGAGAGTTCTGTAATTGAATTTTTACTAGTAAAAATCACAATAAAGACATGTTTAACTACAGAGCTCTGAAATTTGAATCCTTGCTAGTAAAAATACAATTAATGCTGTATCGCAGTTAACGCCGTAAGCATAAATTTAATTGTCATGTCATAAGCGTTTTAGTTAACATTACCAAACCTATTGATCATGTTGTCCAGCATGTTTTAAGTATGTTCCACAGAGCATCTTGTGTGAGGCAAAGAAATCTGACCTTTAAGTGTTCACACGGTCAGTTACTAATTGACTTACATTGAATTAGTGACCTAAAGTAGTGCAGAAACATCATATATACAGTATTTCTTCTTCATTGTACATCATAACTTTTCTATTACACAACAAAAATAATATTAATATTCATGCACTTCAATTTTTACTAACAAGATTCCATCAAATTGAATTGAGTAATCTTTAACAAATATTTTAAGTTTGATTTAATTGAGTTAAAAAACAATTAAATTAAATTTGACAGAATTTTATGCAATTGAATGCGCAAGTCTTTGAAACAGGCTAAAATACAGATGTTTAAAAATTCCAACTTTTCCAGGCTCAGTATTTTGTTGCAATAAATGATTTATTTTAAGGCAGTGCTTTCGAGGAATGTGCAGGAAGGCGTTTGCTTCCTGGCAAAGAATGAAGGGTCATGTTGATGAGAGCAGCAGGCCGTACACTCTCTACCACAGAAACAGACTCTGTCCATCCTGTTTCGCCATGAAACACAGACAGCTGAGAAGAAGCAGGAGTTCTCGGAGCAGTTTGGACGGTGCGGTTTCAACAATCACTCTACGTAGGAACTCTGGATTGTTAAAGGCCGGTTCCTGCTCGCCGTACGCGCCAGGCAGCTCCTTCAGAATGCCGAATGTGTTGACGATAAACTCGGTGAAAGGGGGGTGCAGGGTGACGTTGTATCCCAGCTTATGAAGTCTGTCCATGACCTCCATGTGACGCTTTAACAGCTGGAATTTGTATTCTTCATCCACCTTTCCCGTCAGGGGGTGTGTGGAGACCTGATGTTCAACATGGGATGAGAAACAGCAGATACTGCATGTGTTCTGGATTTCATATCTAACATTTACTGTGTCCTAAATGCACAGAATTATGTCACATATTCACACTTTTGTGTGATGTGGATGTTCTTTATCATCAATAAATCATGCATATTTTCATACTGACACGTCAGTGTACAATCTGTCCAAATACTGCATCCAGTTTACCTGCTGTAGTTTGTCTCGTATGTTCTGTACGGTGAATCCATACAGTCTAGACTGTTCCCGGAAAACATATGAGAGGATTCGACGGTCCAGCTGGAAAGCAATTTCCCCCAGTAACCTCCTCGGATCTGCAGGAATTAAACAGATGAACCGTCAAACCAGATGACAACAGTCCTGAGATTAAATGTTTTGTGTCAAAAGCTTCTTCTTAACCCTCCTATTGCGTTCGGGTCATTTTTGACCCGTGAGGTAGATCATCATTTTTAAATTCCACATTTGGGACATTGTCAAGACTATAACAATGCACATAATACATTTGTTTCAGATTTATGTATCAAATTGTTTGCGTTCACATGATAGTTTTGAGCCGGCAGCACTCGTGGCTTTACAAATTTTATTCTGTCGATTTTTTATACATCTATGAATTTTTACTTACAAACACATCATTTATATTTAGTCTCTTTCCCAAATTTTCTCACACAATTTTTTTGTCTCTCAATGGGACTGCACACACACATATACACACACCCACACAAACACTCACACACACACACACACACAATCACACACACATACACACATATACACATACACACACATATACACACACCCACACACACATATACACATACACACACACACACACACACACACACACACAAACACACACACACACACATATACACACACATATATACACACACATATACACAGTCATACACACACACACACACATATATACACACACATATATACACACACATATACACACATATAAACAGTCACACACACACATATACACACATACTGTATATACACATAGTCACACACACACACACATATATACACACACAAACACTCTCTCTCACACACACACACACACAGTCTCTCTCTCTCTCTCTCACACACACACACACACACACACAGTCTCTCTCTCTCTCTCACACACACACACACATATACACACACAAACACTCTCTCTCACACACACACACACACACTTATACACACACATATACACACACACTCACTCACTTATACACACACATATACACACACACATACACACACACTCACTCACTTATACACACATATACACACACAAACATATACACACGCTTATACACACATATACACACAAACACTCACACACACAAACACTCACACACACACACACACACACACTCACACACACACACACTCACACTCACACACACACTCACTTATACACACACATAATTTATAAGAAATAAACTAAATCAAAGGTATTACTGTCTAAAGGGGGGTGTGATGAGATAAAAAATGCATGCCCACATTAATCTAAATTGGGCTTGTAATAGTAAATAGAGTATATTTAGCATAAAAATATAATAAATAAATATGAATGTTGTGTACTTGAGCTGTACGGTTGTTTTGATGTTGTATTGAGCAGTTATGAGTGACAGGAAATACATTTAAATTACTAATAATTCTCTCATTAGATGTTAATATTAATTGTATATTAAGTTCTACTAAATTACACATAAATGTTGATAATAAACACGTCTTCACATGTATCACACTGATTCTACTGGAGTTCATGTGTATTTTAAAAATATCAAAGAATTTCTACATTTTATTATTTCTAATACACCACATCATTTTCATACTAAAGACACTTCAGCAAACCTTTCAGCTTCTGGTATATAAAGGGGCAGCTTGGCAGCACTTCACTGAGAGGAGGTTGTGGGAAGGTTGTGTCTGTGTGCAGCAGGTTTAAGGGTGAGGACGTCTTATGGGGCCTCATCAACAGGTCATCACTGAATGTTCTCTCTCCCACAGTGTCATGCCAATGAATGTTTGTTCTCCTGCCTAAATTAGTCACAATGATGAGCAACAATTCTGCATTGAAGTTTACTGAGTGAACATGTGCCATAGACTTCCTTAAACTGGCATGCGTGAGATTTCAATGTATACACCTATAGGGTAATACAGGTTATGTGGGAAAACTTTTAAACAGCATTGAGTTCATCCTAAACTTAATATTGATGTTGCATTTGGATCATATTAGAAAAACAATGCTATGAAATTAAAATTAATTAAAAAAAATATTTCAGTGATGGTCAAATACACTAATTTTGGAAATCTTAAGAGTATTATAATCACAACAAACAGCTAAAAGCTCAAACTGAATCTCAAATGACCTGTATTATTGAGCGGATCGTTAGTCGATGAATGGCCGTATCGACCGAATCGAACCGTGTTTTCCGTATCGCGGTCCAGCAGCGACATTTTCATCTCGCTCATGTCGTGTCGAAGTTTTTCAACTTCCATCCGCAACGAAGCGCAATTATCCACATCCATTTTCCAGAAATAACGCAAATGATTGAACTTCTGTCTTTGAGAGACTTTGAGCAAAACAGAGAATCGGAAAGAATCGGAATATGCGAATTAAGACGTCATAATTGAAACGCGTCATAAAGCGTGGAACAAACAATATCAAAAACACTGTCAATAAAGAATTATTTGTGCTTTAAATACAAAATATGGTTTTCACAGACAGGTCTTTTTTAATATGGATGCTCATTTATAAATTTAACTTCTCTCCACACAAATCTTTATTTTTTAGAAACTGGTATGCTAACGGTATTGTACTGATGAGTAGTTATGGACAATTTTTGAATGATTGTGAATTCCTTAATTACTATAATATTCCAGTAACTGCTGAAGAGTTTGCAATAGTTTTTGATGCCATTCCTGGTGGCCTTATTCAACTCTTATCAGGTGATATATCCTCTGGGTGTATCTCTGTATATAATACTCACATAAGTATAATGGTGTAAAAAACAACTTCTTTATAAAAACAATATGCAGAAATACATTGTTACCTAAATGCAAACCATATTGGAATTATTGTATAATCAGATTAAATGCGAGGTCTGGAAGTCACCTAGTAAATACTGTCTCATGCACAATAAAGATAAAGAAATCCCATATAAAGTTATTTATTTAATTTACCAAGTAGTCTCAAGATCTTTTAGAGACATGGAGACTACGAACGTATAGAATACTTGAAACCTTTTCTCTTGTTTTTCCATTTGAATTTATCCCCTGGCTTTATTATTATTATATTTTTCCTCTATCTTTTCTGTTTATACTCTTTGATGCTACTATGATTGTAACAGTAAGTACATTGTGATCCTCTGTATGTATTTTTTGTTGTAGGTGTTCTATAATAAAAAATAAAATAAAAAACACTGTCAGTAAAAAAAATTATTCCCTTCTTAAAAGTAAGTATTTTGTTTAAATGTATCAGTTGAACACATATGAAGCTAGTTATAGAGCAATAATCACTAATATAAACACTACAAATGGAGAGTAAAAATATATCAAATTGTCATGATTTATCAACAAATTATAAAAAATAATGAAGCATGCAGATAAGAGAGGATATAAGTGAGTACAAGAATAGAGAAATATCCGTACATTGGCTATATAAAAAAATAAAAATAATGACAGAATTTTTTATTTTTGGGGTTAACACTTAAAGGGTTAGTTCACCCAAATTATCCCATAAAATTATCCCATAATTTATTCACCCTCAAGTCATCCCAGATGTATATGACTTACTTCATTCTGCCAAACACAATCAGTTATTTAAAAAAAAATATGTTATAAATTTAAAAAAAAACTAAGCGATGTGTTTTTGTAAGAAAAATATCCATATTTAAAACTTTATAAACTATTAGCACTGGCTTCCGGTAACGGCCGTCCGCGCGATCACTGGCTTCCTCTTTCCTCTGCGCTTCCTTCACTTTTTTTATTTTTTTAATTGATGCATTCATTGACAAACAGTATGGAAAACATATAATTCACAAAGGCACAGGGGAGCATAGGGCTGACAAAAAAAAAAAAAAAAAAACACAAAAAAAACAAATCAGCACCGAAAAATATTAAACAGGGTAAATAGATGCAAGGTCCTGATAGCTTTCCTGTTTTTAGAGTAGCTTCCTCTTTCACGTCTCACCGGAGCTTCTCACCGTTCACACTGCCAGCCACACGCAGCGACAAAACGACCTCATCTCATTCATTTTCAATGAGAGCTGGCGACTTCCGGCAACCGGATGTGGGCGTGTCCAGCGACGCGACAAAGTTCAGAAATGTTTACGTTTATGCAAATGAAGCGCGACTTTCGGGAGTGACAGCCAATATGAGAGAAGATGTTAGCGCTCACGTGATCCTAATATTTTAATAATAATATTAATTGTAAAGAAACAGTGCTGTTTAGACTCTCCATACAAGTCAACTGCCTTACCGGCCGTTATAAACTATAGGCCTACAGTGATTATAGTTTATAAAGTTATAAATATGGATATTTTTCTTACACAAACGCATTGCTTCAGAAGGCCTTTATTAACCCCCTGGAGCCATATGGATTACTTTTTTGATGGATGGATTACTTTTTTGGGCTTCAAAATCTACGGTACCATTCACTCCCATTATAAAGCTTGGAAGAGCAGGATATTTTAACATAACTCTGATTGTATTTGGCTGAAAGAACAAAGACATATACACCTACGATGGCTTGAGGGGGAGGCTTATGGGATGATTTTCATTTTGGGGTGAACTAACCCTTTAATAAGTGTATGTTTATGTTTCTTTAGGGCATGCATTTTGGTTATTCAGTGATCTTCGACGATGGAATTTCAGTTGCGGCTTTTTCCGAAGATCTGCAAAATGTATAAAAAGATGCGGATGATGTCCATATATAGATTGAGTGCAGCAAAGATGTATTCCTCCGGACTCAGAGACAGTTTCTTGTTCCCAAGAAGCAGTTGTGTGTCCACAGCCAAGAACTGCAAGAAAATTGGGGCATTATTTCAGTTATTTTGTAGTCTGCGTTGAAAGGATGCATTTCTTTAAACAAATGTGTAGTACGGAGCCAGTCACTTACACAAGTGAAAACCAGTGCACCCAGCGAAGCGTAGATGAGGATCAGAATCCTGCTGTACATGAAGATGCACAGGATTCCAAAGACAAAGAGTACAATGGTGCACACAAACAGCACTCCATAACAGGATGTGAAGTCAAATTTGGTCTGTGTGTAGAGAACACAGGTGATATTTGTTAGTAAATCCCAACTAAATCATGCAAGAGTCACTTCTGGCACAGTTAGGGATGACAATTGTTTACAATCCTATTTTGGTCAAATCATTTAATGTTTAAAACAAACCTTAAAGTTGGGGGTCTGGGTAGCTCAATGAGTATTGACACTGACTATCACCCCTGGAGTCGTGAGTTTGAATCCAGGGCGTGCTGAGTGACTCCAGCCAGGTCTCCTAAGCAACCAAATTGGCCCGGTTGCTAGGGAGGGTAGAGTCACATGGGGTAACCTCCTCGTGGTCGCTATAATGTGGTTCTCGCTCTCGGTGGGGCGAGTTGTGCGTGGATGCTACGGAGAATAGTGTGAAGCCTCCACACACGCTACGTCTCCACGGTAACGTGGTCAACAAGTCACGTGATAAGATGCACGGATTGACGGTCTCAGACGCGGAGGCAACTGAGATTCGTCCTCCGCCACCCGGATTGAGGCGAGTCACTACGCCACCACGAGGACTTGGATCACATTGGGAATTGGGCGTTACAAATTGGGGACAAAATAAATCAATAATGCTCTGAACGGTACTCAGGGGGATAGTTAAAGTCTCTGAAATAGTTTGGTACCCAGAGCCCTTTTGAAAGCACCTTTCCAACCGTGGTGAATTCTTGAATACATTATCATGCACTACTAGTATATGATCTTAAATGTGATTGGTTGCACCCGAGGAAGTTTGTAATGGTTACTCTTAGGGGGCTGATCACTTCTCTTAACCAGGTATTTTACTAACTTTAAGACTTGCTCAGATGTTTTTAACATGTTATTTTCACTTTGATGTTGAAGGTTATAATGTGACTACAACTGCAAAAGGTTAGACTGGATGTATTTAGATTTCCAGGGTGTAATGTGACAAGTTTCTATAGGCACTGGAATTTATCATACATAAAAGTGTTGCAGCGTTGTATCTTTAACTAGACGTTGTCACATGCACAACCAGTCAGTAATTACACTGATTTTGAATCTCACAAACCTCGAAGTGCACAAAACAGTTCTTGCTTCATTTCGAGTTTCATGACTAAAACGTAAACTCTTGCGTTTCAGGAAGCGATTTGTGAGTCTTTATGACCAGTTCATTACAAATCTAGCTGCCTTTTAAAAATTAAACCAGATCTTAGAAAGAAGCGGGTCTTCATTCCCAACCCCTACTGAGATGAATACTGACCTGCATAGAGAACACCACCACCGTAAAGCAAACCAACACCGTAATGCCGACAGCCATCATCACTGCGTCTGTATCATAGAAGCTGGAGATCACACCAACCATGTATGAGATGGCCAAAGTCAGAATCGTCTGAAATGAAAGAAATCCTCACAATGCAAGAAAGGAATCAGAAAGGAGTGTTGGAAATCAACACTGCCAATATTTACTTGCGTATTGCATGCTCACAATCTTAATGTGCATAACTCTTCGGTGTACGTTATTAAGTCATATAGTTGCAACGTATGGTTTGTAAAGTTGAATATCCTGTTTCACACATTATGGAAGTAAAATGGGTTGTGAACGCCATTTAAAGCGTGGATCTTAAAACATCAGATCAGAGACTCACCAAGGCAATGAGGTTCCATGGATGCTTTCGGCGAAACTCTCCACAGCAGATGATGGTGATATATGGCACGAGGAAAACCACATAGCCGAGCCAGTAAGTCCACGCATTCTTCTGTACAAACAGTTTGGTGTGTGACTCAAATGTAAAGAGAGCCACAAAGCCGCACGTCACTACCAGCTGCAGACTCAACACGGCGAATACCTATTAAACAAACACAGACAATCTCTGAACTGTCAAAATTCACTGTTGGGATTTTACTGGAATTTGCTGGTTTTCTGCGTTAATTGGTTATTAAATGTGATCTCATCTTCATCAAAGTCACTAGTATAGACAAACACAATGTGCTTAAGCTAACAACACACAAACAATTATAATCTTTCATATCTTTATTGATCACATCACATTAAACATTCACAGTGCTGTGGAAAAAGTAAATGAACCCTCTGATCCTCCTTTGGCAGCATAACCTCAATCAAGCATTTCCGGTAGAGGCGGATTAGACCTGCACAACGTTCAGAAGGATTTCTGGATCACTCTTCCTTACAGAACTGCTTCAGTTCAGTCATATTCTCAGGATATCTGGTGTGAACGGCTCTCTTGAGGTCATTCCACAGCATCTCTATTGGGTTACGGTCTGGGCTCTGACTGGGACACGCCAAAAGGTGGATTTCCTTTTTTAAGTCGTTCTGTAGTGGATTTACTTCAATGTTTATGGTCATTGTCCTGCTGCATCACCCATCTTCTACTGAGCTTCATGATGACATTATCCTGTAGGATATCTTCATTAACTTGGAAATTCATTTTTACCTCAATGATGGCAAGCGGTCCAGGCTCCGAAACAGCAAAGCAGCCCCAAATCATGTTGCTCCCTCCACCGTACTTCACCGTTGGGATGATGTTTTCATGTCCTATTTATGTCATACATAGTGCTGCGTGTTCTTCCTAAACAATTCAACCTTAGTTTCATCAGTTCACAAAACATTTTCCCAGTAGTGTTGTGGAGTGTCAAGGTGATCTTTGGAAAACTTCAGGTGCACATCAATGTTTGTGTTGGAAAGCAGCGGCTTCCTTCATGATGTCCTGCCATGAACACATACCTGTTTAATGTTTTCTGTATAGTAGACTCATGAACAGAGATGTTAATCAGTTCCAGTGATTCCTTCAAGTCTTTATCTGTCACTCTAGTGTTCTTCTATACCTCATTGAGCATTCTGCGGTGTTCCCTTTGAGTCATCTTGGATGGACGGCCACTTCTAGTGAGAGTACCTATAGTACTAAATCATCTCCATTTATAGACAGTTTGTCTAACTGTGGACAGATGAATATCTAACGGCCACTTCTAGTGAGAGTACCTATAGTACTAAATCATCTCCATTTATAGACAGTTTGTCTAACTGTGGACAGATGAATATCTAACGGCCACTTCTAGAGAGAGTACCTATAGTACTAAATCATCTCCATTTATAGACAGTTTGTCTAACTGTGAACAGATGAATATCTAACAGCCACTTCTAGTGAGAGTACCTATAGTACTAAATCACCTCCATTTATAGACAGTTTGTCTAACTGTGGACAGATGAATATCTAACGGCCACTTCTAGAGAGAGTACCTATAGTACTAAATCATCTCCATTTATAGACAGTTTGTCTAACTGTGAACAGATGAATATATAACGGCCACTTCTAGAGAGAGTACCTATAGTACTAAATCATCTCCATTTATAGACAGTTTGTCTAACTGTGGACAGATGAATATGTAACGGCCACTTCTAGTGAGAGTACCTATAGTACTAAATCATCTCCATTTATAGACAGTTTGTCTAACTGTGAACAGATGAATATATAACGGCCACTTCTAGAGAGAGTACCTATAGTACTAAATCACCTCCATTTATAGACAGTTTGTCTAACTGTGGACAGATGAATATCTAACGGCCACTTCTAGTGAGAGTACCTATAGTACTAAATCATCTCCATTTATAGACAGTTTGTCTAACTGTGAACAGATGAATATATAACGGCCACTTCTAGAGAGAGTACCTATAGTACTAAACCATCTCCATTTATAGACAGTTTGTCTAACTGTGGACAGATGAATATCTAACGGCCACTTCTAGAGAGAGTACCTATAGTACTAAATCATCTCCATTTATAGACAGTTTGTCTAACTGTGGACAGATGAATATCTAACGACCACTTCTAGTGAGAGTACCTATAGTACTAAATCATCTCCATTTATAGACAGTTTGTCTAACTGTGAACAGATGAATATCTAACGGCCACTTCTAGTGAGAGTACCTATAGTGCTAAATCATCTCCATTTATAGACAGTTTGTCTAACTGTGGACAGATGAATATCTAACGGCCACTTCTAGTGAGAGTACCTATAGTGCTAAATCATCTCCATTTATAGACAGTTTGTCTAACTGTGGACAGATGAATATCTAACGGCCACTTCTAGTGAGAGTACCTATAGTACTAAACCATCTCCATTTATAGACAGTTTGTCTAACTGTGGACAGATGAATATCTAACGGCCACTTCTAGAGAGAGTACCTATAGTACTAAATCATCTCCATTTATAGACAGTTTGTCTAACTGTGGACAGATGAATATCTAACGGCCACTTCTAGAGAGAGTACCTATAGTACTAAATCATCTCCATTTATAGACAGTTTGTCTAACTGTGGACAGATGAATATCTAACGGCCACTTCTAGTGAGAGTACCTATAGTGCTAAATCATCTCCATTTATAGACAGTTTGTCTAACTGTGGACAGATGAATATCTAAACTCTTCAAGATAACTTTGTAACCCTTTCCAGCTTTATGCAAAGCAACCATTCCTTCTGAAATCTCTTTTTTGTAAGGCATGGCCCACATCAGCAGATGCTTCTTGTGAATAGCAAACTAAAAATTTCAAAGTAGCTCTAACCCACACCTCAAATCTCGTTTCATTAATTTGATGCCAGGTTTGCCAACTCAAATAATTATCTTTGGTTGACATCATTAGCCTAGGGGTTCACATACTTTTTCCAACCTACACTGTGAATGTTTGAAATATCTACAAGAAAAATACAATAATTTGTGTGTTATTAGTTAAACAGATTGTGTTTGTTCATTATTGTAACTTAGCTGAAGCTCAATCCAGATTTTAAGCCAAATTTAAACATAAATGCTGGTAATTCCAAAGGGTTCACATAATTTTCTTTCCACTGTATATAGTAGTTTCCAGCTAAATAAATATATCATATAGTTATACAATTCATAGATTTTGGTCATACCACTCACCATTCAATCAACTTCTTGTATGATATTATAAGTGTCAAACCATACTCCATATCTACCTACTGTATATTACCTTTCGAATAAAAACACTTCTGATGGATTTGTCATCAAGTCCAGACATGGTAAACTTCTCATTTTCATATTCTGGAGGCGGCTCGCTTTGCACTGGCACGCTCACTGGTCCTTTTACAAGACAAAACAGGTGAGATATTATCTTGTCAAATATCATCTACCAAAATTCCCTTCATGCAGAGTTGGAGTGTTTCTTACCATATGCAATGTAAGGAACTGCTCGAGGATATGGTATTTGTGGATATCCAGGCATCCCCTGCCCATACATAGGATTCCCAACAGCGGTTGGTGGTGGATATGGGGTGCCAGCTCCCAGTCCTCCATAAGGCATACCAGCTTCATAAGAAGGGGGCATCATAAACCCTGGAGGGGCAGGCTGACCCATGGTAGTGGCATGTGGTGGGTTTTCAAATCGAGTGTACCCATTTTTATTTTGTGCCATGTTTGGATCTCAGTTCTGTAAAATATCTATATATTGAAAATGTTATGTATCAATTAAAATTGAGGTTAGCTCAAGTGTAAATTTCATGACTCCAGTGTTCACACACATTGTCACAAATAAATGAAACATGATCTCATTTCAGAGCAGCTTTACAGAAAAGCTGTAATATGTCTTACTGTAATGTAATGTCCGATATTCAAAGTTGTAAAAAACTTAATGCAAATTTGGAATCTTAGAACAATATATATATAGCCGATATAGGACTCGTTTTGCTGTGGATATAGATACTTGTCAACCAGTTTCCTCCAGCATCTTCACAAGCTCCTTTGCTGTTGTTCTAGGATTGATTTGCACTTTTCACACCAAACTACGTTCATCTCTAGGAGACAGAATGAGTCTCCTTCCTGAGCGGGACGATGACTGCGTCGTCCCATGGTGGTTATGCATGTTTGCATACTGTTATTTGTAAAGATTAACATGTTTATACTTGCATACTATTGTTTGTACAGACGAACGTTGTACCTTCAGGCGTTTGGAAATTGCTCCCAAGGATGAATCAGACTTGTGTAAGTCCACAATATTTTTTCTGAGATTTTGGCTGATTTCTTTTGATTTCCACATGATGTCAAGCAAAGAGGCACTGAGTTTTAAGGTACACCTCCAAATCAGTACACCTCCTATCAGAAGCTAAGTGGCTAATTAGCTAAAGGCTTGACATCATTTTCTGGAATTTTCCAAGCTGTTTAAAGGCACAGTTAACTTGGTGTATGTAAACTTCTGATCCACTGGAATTGTGTTATAGTCAATTAAAAGTGACAAAATCGGTCTGTAAACAGTTGTTGGAAAAATTACTTGTGTAATACACAAAAACTATAGATTTACCAAAACTATAGTTTGCTAATATAAATCTGTGGAGTGGTTAATGACTTAAACCTAAGTAAATGTATACTACCGACTTCAACTCTGTGTGTCTGTCTATACATACATACATACATACATGCATACATATATATATAGAGAGAGAGAGAGAGAGAGAGAGAGAGAGAGAGAGAGAGAGAGAGAGAGAGAGGGAGCTCTAAATCTGTATTAATTTTAAATTACTTAATTATTAGAATTATTACAATTTTTTTTAAATTTATTTTAATTGTATTAACTTGTATGACTTTTCCAGGCCTGGCCATCACATTTTAACATTTCCCTGTTAATTCCCAGTTTTATTTGACCGATGGTAACCAAGTGGGTCTCGTTGTTATTTTAAATTCAATCACTTTTTTGTAAATCTGCGATCAGTTCAAACTCGGCCATGTCCGAAAGTCAAACTCTGCAAAAGCAACGATTTACCCAAAAACGCCATAACTTGATTAAACCTCTCGAAATAACTACCGAAATGTTCCTATATAAGCACACAAAATGAATGAATAAATAGTGAAAATGATAAAAGAACACAATGCAAGAGAACAAAAGAGACACATCGGTGTCAAATTACGTAACATGCAACGCATTCGTTCTTTAAGAGTGATGAATTGACCATTTCAACTTACATGTTGTCGATGTCCACTGGAAAGCAAAACTAACGATTATAGCCGCGATTCACTGAATGTCGTAATCTTGACTTTTAAGCGCGTTATTGATGCGTTTTTGTGAACACGCCCCTTCTTTCAGGATCTTGCGGTTCCCGTAAATTTGTAAGAGAGCAGATGCGCGCGCCAGGACAGGATGTACTTTGTGTCCTATAGTTAGTTGATCATGCACACATTTTACTCGTTTTAATATTCATGAGAAACAATATGAATAATGCTGATTGACATGAGGTTAATAGTAGTAGGTTTGTAAACTGTATTATGACGTCTCATCCAGTAGATGTCCGTGTTGACCAGGACTGTGTTGCTCATAATTGAGGTTTTTTTGCATGATTCCTGACATATGCATGGCCAAACATTGCACATCTGTTCTTAACATTGTTGAGGAATAGTCTATATTACAAAGCCATTTGTTGAAATAATAATGACTTCCTGATTTATAACATCATTTGTATGTAAACAGTGCCAAAACATATTCCCATATTCAAATGTGACATGCAAAAACACTCTTTTTATAGGTTAACCGAGCCACCTTCTGATGGTATCTGGTTTATGAAATGCTATAACAATCATATGTATGTTCTCTGTATTAAATCTTCTATTTGTGGTGGATGCGTATTTCTAATAGATGCGAGCAGACATTTATAATGCTGTAAATGGAACAATGATACAGTAAATAAATGTTCAATATTGGCAATTGTCTCTGCAACATGCTAAAAATAATTTATAAATCAATTCACAAATATACAGAGTCAAACTCTAGAGTAAAGTTTAGACAAATGTCTTTCAGGAGGACACATTAATCAACAGATAATTACACTTAACAGTACTGTAAATATGGCCTTTTAATAAATTATTGAAAAACAATTCTGCATGGATAATTTCAAGCATTCACTCTGAAAGTTACTTCAATTAAATAACATATTATTTTGGGATGAGCCCAAAAATATGGTCATTTCCAGTCCAAATATTGCATTGTTTAAAGGAAATATTTCACCCAAAAATGACAATTTACTCACGCTCATGTCACTGTCAAACACCCAAAGGTACAAAAAAACAACAGAGGTATCATTAAAGTATTAAAGTAATTTGCACACTATATTCCATGTCTTCGGAAGTCATCTGATAGCTTTGTGTGAGAAAATATTCCCCTCCGTTGCAGCTCTTAAATCTCAGAGTTTCCCTCACAAAGCTGTCATGTGACTTTAGAAAAACACAGCTTTTATCAAACACTTCTTGTCCTTTCTTGAGCTTGACAGCTTGTGGTGGTCATGAAAAAATATCACAAAGATGGTTAAAAATGTCCCCTTTTGTGGTCTATAGTAAAAGTCACAGCATATGGGTTTGGAACGACATGAGAGTGAGTAAATTATGATAAATGAAGTATTACACTAGGTGCTAGGAAGTGTAATCAAGCTTGAAATCACGATGGCCAATGAGACTGCTGATGTCATGATTTTTTGTGACAGTTTTTGGATGTTTGCCAGTTCACAGCGGATGGAGTTAAACGTGCAATGCCGAAAATAGAAAACAAGTGATCGATAAAATGTCCCGTCGCTGGTCACTGCTGGTTAAGACAAAAACTCTGATTAACATAGAGACTATACCTTTTATCGTGAGTTGTTTGCCGTCTGGTTAGGACACGGTGTGTCTGTGGCTGCCTGTTGCTCTCCTCTAAAAATAAGGCTGGGCATAGAAATGCATCAATTATTGGACTAAAACTCTTCAGACATGTTTAGTGAGTTCTGTTCTGTGTTTTATGTGCAGTTGTGTTGTGTTCGGTTGTCACTATCACTGTGAACGACCTGTTTTTAGATAAACAACGATTTTCGCTTGAACGCCCCAATGTTGCGAGGGGTGTGTGAACTGTTGCTCTCGTGTCCTATCATGAACCCACATAGAAGATCAACAGTGAACATTTACACTAAATAATACATTAGATTTCACTTTCTCATCACATCTTAAATCATGAGTCTCATGAATAATTAATTAGACTATATACTAATTATATTTGGTGTTCTTTTGAAGCTTGAAGAGGTGCTCACCATTAACTGCCCTTGTATGACATCACAATATACCGTCACAACTTTGAGCCCACAGGGGGAGTGCAGAAAATAAATGGTTTAACTAATAAATCTCTAATTAATAGAGATATTTCCATTCATTTTTGGTAATCTATTAATTGTGTTGGATGCATATTCCTAATAGATGTGAGCACACATTTACCTCATAATGCTCTAAATGAAAGGGAACAATGATAGAGTAAACACAGCAAATAAGTGAGACAATAGTTGTTTTTAATAAATGATCGGACTGACAATTGTCTCTACAACATACTAAAAATGATTCAGTCAATTCACAAATATACAGTGTCAAACTCTAAAAGCAAAGTGTACAAAAATGACTTTCAGGAGGACAAATTAATGAAACTTACAGTACTTAAAAGTAAACTGCTATTCTCAAATATGGCCGTTTAATAAACATTTCACTTTGTAATTCAAGTTACAATCCCTTTAATAATGTTGAATGTTACTTTAGTTACATAACTTTGAAATGATGTCATAATCTCAAGTAAAACAGATACAGGTGTGTTTTCAAAGGCTGTTTAATATTGAACAATATCACTAACCGGTGCACTTATCCCGATCACATTCCTCAGTCGTGCGAATAGATTTTATTTGGTAAAAATCAGTGAAAAACTACAAAATTCCCCTTTTCCATGAACCCACTGACTCAGTTCAACACAGATAGAAAAACAACCCAAATGACCCTTAAATGATAGTTATCTGGAGTAAGGCACTGAGGTGTAATAGTCACTTTTGCATTCTTTGCATTTGTGGATGTCCAGTTCAGCTATAAATCTTTACAGCACTATGGATGAACTATATAAGAAAAACAAAATTCATTTATTTACTGCCGTTCATCAATGGAGCTCCAGTAGCAAAAAACTGGCTGACACCACGTTTTACAGACTATATAATGTATTAAAAACAAGTACATTCATATATGTTATGAACTCTAAGGCACTTTGCTTCCCTACACACAGCGGAGCCCCAAAATATGGTAATTTCCAGTCCAAATATGCATTGTTTAACCCTTCCTTGGTCTAATGCATCAATTTGACCCTTTTGAATTTTTAACACTGATTTACATCAACTTAAATGCAACTTTTAGCCCTAAAACGTCATGAAATCTTCCACATAGGTGATCTGACCCTCACAATGTCATTTTTAACATTTCATGCATTTATACACAAAGTTACAAAAGACTCCCTACGTTGTACTTAAAGAGTCAAATTGGCACTTTTTTCATTCAAATTCAAAAGCTTGTAATACAGACTCTGTTTGCTCCATCTCTCTACTTTTAGTGTTAAATCGTTCGTCTAGGTGCCAGCTAACACTAGCAAAAACATGTTTTCTCTATCACCTTATTCTTCCAATATACAGTTCTGAAAGGCAGGGGACAGCTCAATGCAGCTTAAAAAAATCCTGTTAAAAAAAAAGCTTCAAAAGTTGTAATAGATGCTGTTTGCTCCATCTCTCTACTTTTAGTCTAACATTATTCCACTAGATGGCAGCAAACACTGAATTTTTAAAAAAAAAATTCTATCACTTTTTATTACAACATACAGATCTGAAAAGGAAAAGCAGGGGGCGCTCTAACATGGTTTGTGACTCCGCCCATAGACATCCATTCTTTTTTGGAAGCCACCCCCCCTTCCCCCACATGTTTTGTGAAATATCTCGGCCTCTGAGTGGACTACAAATGAGATCTTGGTGTCATTTGAAAGCTAACAACCTCAGGTTTGCAATTGCAGTGATATATAACATTTTATCATGAATATTCAGGAACATATTCAAATGATGATTTCTTTATAATACTTTTTTTGTTTTGTTGCTGAACTGCATTTTTGGGTTTGCATTTGTGTCCGTTGACAGTGAGTGTTTGTGGGTGTCTGTATGCATGCATTTATGTGTTTGAGGGTTCTTATAATAACATTTAGACTTTTTCTACAATTTTATGGTGAGGCATCTCAAAAAAGACTGGACGTCTATGAGGTGGGATCTGCCTTTCAGATCTATATATTGTGAAAGAAGGTGATCGTGAAACACCTTGACGAATGATTTAATACCAAAGTAGAGAGATAGAGCAAACAGAGCCTTTAATACGAGCTTTTGAAAAGTATTTTGAAGCTGCATTGAGGTGTTCCCTGTCTTTCAGGTCTGTAGATTGGAATAGAAGGTGATAAAGGGAAAACATATTTTTTCTAGTGTTAGCGGGCACCTAGACGGACGAGTTAAGACCAAAAGTAGAGAGATAGAGCAAACAGAGCCTTTAATACGAGCTTTTGAAATTGAACATAAAAAAGGGTCAATTTGACCGTAGGGACTTGATTGTTAAGACCGCGCAAGGGTTAAAATAATAGTTCACCCAAAGAATACAAATGTATTCTGCAACCCAGATTTATTTGTATTATTTTGTACATTTTAAGAAATGGAGGGATTAGTCGAAATACATTTTTGTGGTGGTGAACATGGTCACAAATGCCGTCGATTGAGCTTAACTTGAACCCAATGCATGACCCGCTACAGCTTGCTTAATAAATATTAAATACTACAAATAAAATGACGATAACAGCAATAATAATACTAACGACGAAACAATAAAAAAACGATATCAGTTTCTTTGGCGGACACAGTCTCAACGGTCTAGCGACCAGCTATCCTCATGCTTTCCTTCCGTCCTGTGCGCATCACTGCATGCGGTCCGTCTGGAGCTGCTGTGGCTGATACTGGCTGAACGCCGCTGCGGCCGCAGCTCCGGGCGCAGGCGACGCGAGAGGCTGCTGCATGTAACCGTAGCCGGCCGTGGTGACGTAACCCGTGGCGGCCGGGGAGGCGGCGTACGGATACTGCTCGTAAGCTGCAGCCGCGGCCGTTGCAGCAGCTGCGGAGTACTGCGCGTAAGCGGCGCCGGTGTAATCCAGGTACGGAGAAGCTGCGGCTGCAGCGGAAGTGGCAGAAGGCTGCATGTGAGGGATCACAACACTGGGCTGCACAAACGCCTGCGGGTACACATAATGTGCAGGAATCCTGAGGGACAGAGAAATCCCAAAATGAACACAGGGAATAATGAAGAATTCCACCCTACAAGCAACCTTAGAAAACAACACAACAGTGCACTAAAGAGGTTACTAAAATAGGATTGCCACAATAGAGCATGCTGGGAAAGAGAGAATGTGTACATCAACATTAACTTATTTGTACAAGGTTTAAAGGTATACATACATACATACATCTTCACAGGTTTACATACTGAAAAGGAAACTGCATTTACAACAGTTACACTAGCAGTTAAAAGTTTGGACACACTTGACTGAATTTATATTTTTAACGATCTTTAAACATTTTTATCTAAAGGCTGAAGCTTAAACACTTACCATTAGTTTTATAGACAAATATGATTTTTGTTGCGCATGACTTAAAGCTGACTTTTTGGAAACGACATAATTCCCTACAGCACATCGATTTGTGTCATGCCATACTTTTGATGACAGGTGAATGACGCGTCATTTATTTTATCCGGATCTATTAATGTTGCTGTAAGTGATTTTAAGCTGTTCTGAGCCGATGGATTAGTCACACGCCCTTTTTTCCAAAACCTCGCACTCCAAAGATAATAAATGAGCTTTATTGAGACCGACATGGAGCAGAAACGGTTGTCAAAAACAACCGCAGCACAATAGCGCCCCCAGCTGACAACTATTATGAACAGCATGGCATAAAAATGGCATTAAGTCGCAATAATTCGCTGGAAAGGGCTCTGGGTATCTCAGCGAGTATTGACGCGGTCTATCACACCTGGAGTCACGAGTTTGAATCCAGGACGTGCTGAGTGACTCCAGCCAGGTCTCCTTAGCAACCAAATTGGCCCGGTTGCTAGGGAGGGTAGAGTCATATGGGGTAACCTCCTCGTGGTCACTATAATATGTTCTCGCTCTCGGTAGGGCGTGTGAGTGGATGCCGCGGAGAGTAGCGTGAGCCTCCACATGTGCTACGCCTCCGCGGTAATGTGCTAAACAAGTCACGTGATAAGATGCGTGGATTCGAGGCGGCAACTGAGATTCGTCCTCCGCCACCCGTTTTGAGGCGAGTAGCCGCGCCACCACAAGGACCTCCAAAGTAGTGGAAATTGGGAATACTAAATTGTGAGAAAAGGGGATAAAAAATAAATACATAAATAAAAGTTGCTGTAAGTGATTTTAGCTGTTCTAGAATTCCCGCAATCTATCAAGCTGAGCCGTTGGATTAGCCACGCCCCCTTTCCCCAAACTGCCCACTCCAAAGATAACAAATGAGCTTTGAGACAGACACGAGCAGAAACGGTTGTCAAAAACAACAGCGAAACAGTGCCCTCATCTGACAGCTGTTACGAACAACATGGCATAAAAATGGCATCAAGCCTCAATAATTCGCTGCCGAAAAAAATACGAGTACGCGCAAAATGATTGACATCATTTACAGAGTTTACAGAGTCTAGAGCGGTCTCAGAGACCGGTGAGATATCTCACGACACTTATTTCATAAATATTTTTCAGGGAGCAGTAAACATTTTTGCATAAAAAAAAAATTATAAAAAAAAAAAAAATCACTTACAGCATTTTTAAGTTATTAAAAATGTTTTTTTAAATGCAATAAACACAAATCAATGACTTGAACGCAACTCTATTACTGTATAAGTAACGTATTTTCAATTTGAATTGAGTTCAAAGTCATTTTAGTATTCGGTTTTCTGGGGTTTAAAGTAAAAAATGTCATGTGGTGTAACCAGTGTTGGGTGTAATCCAATTACAAAGTAATTACTGTAATTTAATTACTTTAAGTAAAAAGTAGTGCAATGCATTTAATTTTAAATTCTTGTATTTCTGATTACAGTTACAGACTTTCAATAAATTTGATTACTTTTAAGTACATTATACGGTTATGCTTATTTCTAATATATTATTGTATGCAGAACACATGAATTAAGGCCGTTTAATGAGTCATTGTGAAGTGTTGTATGACTTGAGTGTAACAAAGAAATATCGACATTAATTTGAATTTGTTGCGTGGAAAAGTGCTTTAAAGTAACTAGTAATGTGATTACTTTACTAAATGAGTAATTTGTAGTGGATTACTATTTTAAAGGTATTTACCCAACACTGGGTAATTGTCCGGAGACAATTAATAAAAGTCTCATTAAAAGTTTACATTTTTAAAAATAAATAAATGTTGGCATGAGTTGTGCTGGATAATATTTTATTATTAACCCATTTCTTTGGAGAAAATAAATAAATAAAATAAATCAGCAGTAAATAATATATATATATATATATATATATATATATTTTTTTTTTTTTACTAATATTTAAACAAATTGTATTATTTAATATTACATTTTTTTTTTTTTTTACATTTGTAAAAGTAACCCCAAAAAAAACATCTTGATATTCTTGACAAAAAAATTCAGGATATTTGTAAAAAAAAATATATATATATATATTTTTTTAAACATTTATTTCTTAAAAAAATACTTTTGAAAACTTTTTTCAAATTAATGATTGTTGTGTACACTCATTTATTCAAGCTATGAGGAAACTATTTTAATACCTTTTATAAATGTCAGGTGAAGTAAACCATTAAATAGATTTTTGGGCCATAAATATGTTTAAAAAATGTTTATAACCTTGAAATGCCTATTTTAAATGTTAAACTCATTTCTATCATCTAGGACAATCTTATATGTCAATGACCCTAACTTGGGTCAGTACACAGTAGTCATATAGGTGCATCCAAACTCTTGACCGGTAGTGTGTCAGCAGTTATATGCTGCTGCTGCTTTTGCTTTATTGCTATCATGGCAAACCTATTTCATGTGCAAACTCAGTATTCGATTAAAAGTTCACATACTTATATCACCTCACCCCACAGTCAGTTATAACAAGAATGACTGTGAATTTCTAAGCAAACCCATCAACACCACAGCAGAGAAAAATCCAAAAACTTCCAAAAACTCCATTAGGAGAATACAGCACAATTATGACACCAATTCTGCAATCCAAAAAAACAGGGTGAATGTTACCGTCACACAGCAACACAAACCAATATTTCAAAGAAACCGCGAGATCAATTCAGTTAAGTCGCACACAAAATCGCGCATGAAAGAAAACAAACTCACTCACACACTGCACACAAAACACAACGTACAAACACACAACAACTGAAGACTGCAAGTCTTTCGCTCTACACCGCAAAAGCAAACTCACGAAAACATTTCTACCTTTAAAAAACACATTTCACCCCAAAATCAGAAGGAAAAGTCATTATATAAAAGAATTAGATTTTGTATAGAAAAAATGAAGCATATTCTACATTAGGATCATTAAGATATTTTGCATCGTGACATTATTTTCATGACAATTACACCCTCAAAACTGTCCGTAATGCGTCCACACATTTGAGTTTGTTTTTGTAATTGTCTCTGATGATTCTCGCTGATTGTCATTATTGTAACAGAGTAACTCGATTCATTTGAATCTGTATTAAATGTTACATTGGAACTTGCTCTGATACAAAACTGTTACATTTACAGTAACATTCCGTCAGTTGTGGTTGCCAGAAATTTACCATACAAAATACGGTGACCATGTTTCAGACTTTACGGGACGTCATTTTTGACGCTTGTATATTTGACAGTTCACTAACGTTTCTATTATTAAAGTATTATATGATATAAACTTAACTATAAAACATTTCACGTCACTGTTTTGTAGCAATAATGAAAACACATGTAGAGATTAAACACCATCAGGGTAACACTAAAATAATGCAATAAACATTTACTAAATTAAATATAACGCAGAACTGATATTAAATATAAGAAGAAACGTAACTATTTACATCAAATACAATGAAATGTGATGGTCACGTAGTGACTTCTGGGAATGTCCAACTATTGATTTTTACCGTCATTTTAACAATAGTTAAAATAGATTTTCTGTGTATATACAGTATATTTACTGTCAAAAAAGTACATGTATTCTCTTAATATACATTTTAACCATTAATTCTACAGTGAAATCCTACTTTTTACATCTAAAAAACAACATTTTGACAATATGTAAAATTATGGATGTCGATTTAATGTGCAAGTTCGGTGCGATTTTAATACGTGTAAAATAAATGTGCGCGGGGGGGCCTGGGAAGCGCTGACTATCACACCTGGAGTCACGAGTTCGAATCCAGGGCGTACTGAGTGACTCCAGCCAGGTCTCCTTAGCAACCAAAATTGGCCCGGTTGCTAGGGAGGGCATCTTATCACGTACCGTGGAGACGTAGCGCGTGTGGAGGCTTCACGCTATTCTCCGCGGCATCCACGCACAACTCACCACACGCCCCACCGAGAGCGAGAACCACATTATAGTGACCACGAGGAGGTTACCCCATGTGACTCTACCCTCCCTAGCAACCGGGCCAATTTGGTTGCTAAGGAGACCTGAGTGGAGTCACTCAGCACGCCCTGGATTCGAACTCGTGACTCCAGCGGTGATAGTCAGCGTCAATACTCGCTGAGATACCCAGACCCCCCCTTATTATTTGTATTTATTTAAATATAACTATTTATAATTATTTCATCATTATATATTGAATATTTAACTATACTGTATATGCGATTAATTGCATTAATTAATCAGCAAACCACAATTAATTTGATTAAAAAATGTAATCGATTGACAGCCCTAGTAAAAATACATGTACTGTCTTGTTAAATATGATTTTTTTTCCCCCTGTATATATATTAACAAATTAACATTTATTTCCTGTATCATTTGGACACATTTTTAACTTTAAAATGAAGGTAATTAACAGCCTCTCAAACGAACAGAAAGGTAAAGTGTGTCATTTCAGACTTGCAGCAGAATTGTAAAAATAATGAACACTCACGCCGTCTTGTATTGGTCGGGGAAGAACGTAGCCACACCCCCAAACTCACCCCATTGGTTAAGCCAGTGTTGTTACGCCCCGTCCAGTCGGGCTGCTCAACAGCAACACAATTGCAATTCTGTTTGGCACCTCTAGTAGGACAGAAATGATGCACTTCACCTTTAAGAACGGTCTTTGTTGCCGGGCAGATTACACTTTATTTCCCCTTGGCTGAAATCAGTCCTGTCCCACAAACATGCAAAAACAACAGGTGTTGCTGTTAAATGTGTCCATAGATGAGTTCATAGTCTCTATCACTCCATTCCTTACTGTCAATCATCTGGAGTGACAGCACAGGCTGCGCGGAGGCTATTTTCTGCTGCCCTTGTCGTCTTAAAAGGAAAAAGTGTGAGCAACAGTCCTATCAGTAACACATGAACAAACACACTTGCTCTACTATGAACCTTTAAAGGCCAAACGGTCCGTTGAAACAAATGTAATATGTATATAGTACATCTCAAAAAAGTGCATTCATGAACACCACCGGATCAAACGTTTGGGCACGTTTGACTGAATGAATGTCACTCATGATCCTCCAAACAATTGATCTACAGGCTTGTTAATATGAACATAATAATACCCGAGAGTGGTTAAAAATACCCCTGTTGCCAAGCTGCGGGGGCAACTTGCTCATTATGAAGACATGCACGTCTGCATGTCCTGGACATTTGGAGGTCACCAAAGTTCAGGGTTAATTTGAGGCACTTTGTAAATCACAGAAACAGAGGGGCTAATCTCTCGGGCCGGCTGACCCTCTGAACACCTGTTGTCTTGTGGCCTGAATGGCGCATTATGTTATTGCGTTCCAAGCTAACGTGCAACGCAGCAGCTGCTTTCTGCGGTCAAGTCCTCTTTTAGACTTAAACATCGTCTATGAAAGCAAATGAACGCGCACTTGTCCGTCCACTCTTCTTGGTTATTATGTTTGTTGCTTGTATTTTGCACGTTGATTTTTTTGCACCATAAACAGAACGTTGCGTTCTGAACTATGTCAGAATCATAGACGGGTCTAAGTGGAGGGCCAAGGTGGCATTGCCCGCCTAGTTTTTCCTTGTGCCCCCCCCCAGTCGGACAGTGAAATGACCAAGAGGGAGCTCCTAATGAGAACCTAATGCCCAACATAAAGGTTAAAATGACCCCCGCCCCCCACAAGTACGAAGTGCGTTTGTTGCCGTACTTGTGGGGAAGTATGCTTTGCTTTTTTCACGTTCACTTTGTTGAAAACAAACCCAAAGTAAACGCTAATGATATATTAGTAAAATAAGGAAGGCATATGAGAAAGATCCACTGCAACATGCAAGCCGTGAGTTGTTTTGAGGGTGCGCCAGTCAAGAAAGACACACTTCGACCTCATCAACCTCAAGACACAGAATCGTCTTGTTCAAATGAATAAAAACAAGCGGTGCGTAATCATCAAATTGTCAAACAAAAAGGGGGAAAAAAGCGTTCCCAGCACCCCAAGACACAGTTTTGACTCTCTCCCAAAATTCTTACAATTAAAGTGCACACTGTTTTTAGCTATCAAACCCACTTCAGACAGGTCCAACAGCACACCAAAGCTAACTCTCCAAAACAACAACAACAACAACAACAACATCCATGCAAGCTAATCACCATTTGAGACTGTACGTGTTTGAGCTTATGAATTCTGCCCATAGCAGACTTTGTTCAGCTCGTTCACCTCTTAGGTTATTTTAATCGAAAGCCTGTCAGAGAGAGAGGCACATTACTTTGAGTCACGCTGGATAGACAAATACTTTTTCAGGAGTTGTCAACAGTGCAAATACATTACAGACACAACAACCACGAAGATAAAAGACGAACGCACACACACACCTCATAACCTGGCGGAAGGGTGGCGGATACAGTAATGAGGAATGCTCATCTTCACTATCTCTATGACACACAAAAACACAATATTTTATAACACACAAATACATCCATAGTGTACAGATTGCTCATATATATATATATAGATAGATAGTCGCACAATATATAGGCATGTAGGAATATGATATTGTTGATCATTGCCGATTTAGCTACTTTATACAGCTATAAAGGTGAAGTGTGCAATTTATGCGCCACTAGCGCCGCCAAATGGAATTGGAAAACCAGTAATTGTTTCCCAAATACTCCCGCGTCTGCCATAAGTCGAACCAATAGTCCCGCCCCAAAGTCATGCGATCGGTTGCCCATGTTGCCCAACTAAGGGTCTCAGTACAGTTTCCCAAGTCAAAAGAGCCCACCCTCATGTCTCTACGATGTTCTGGGTGGTTGCTAGGGTGTTATGAGGTGGTTGCTAGGGTGTCACTAAACTTCCCTTAATACCCCAGGTGATAAGAGGCTACTCCTATCTCCGGAACCGAAAACCGTAGGGATATGGGGGTAGCCTCTTATCAGCTGGGGTATTAAGGGAAGTTTAGTGACACCCTAGCAACCACCTCACAACACCCTAGCAACCACGCAGAACATCGTAGAGACATGGGGGTGGGCTCTTTTGACTTGGGAAACGTCAAGGACAAACACACGTGTGTTTGTTCATCGTACGTCCCATCGCTTGTAAAAGTCATAGCACACCTCGTCTCACGAAGCTGGTCGATTTGACGCCTCATTCACGGGTGTACGACAAACAGTGCAATGGACCAAAGTTGTGGCGGAAGATGATGGGTTAGGGATTTTGGAAAACCGCTAAACGAAGGTCAGAGCAATAGTAATAGTGGTGCCTTGCTAAAGCAAACACCACAAATGACACATTTCACCTTCAATGCAAGGCCATTTTAAACATTTTGAGGGCCTGACAATGGAACAAATTGGGCTAGAGATAACAAGACACGGACGTATTTACCAATATCATATTCTTACATTAGATCATTTCAACTATTTGGCTAAAACTAATCAAGAGTTTGTACAAAACTAAATATACAGTCATCAATGGTGTTGTCACACTTACCCATAAGGCCGCTGGATGAACGTTGGGTGTATCTGAGGAACACCAAATGAAAACCCTGTGGGAAAAGACACCCTTATTCACTGAAACATTAACATCCACGCTGGCTATCCTTGGCGCATTCATTAGCATTGATGGCCACATTTCCACTATCGCAGCCAAATGAGGACGTGCTAGTGCGTGCCAGGGCCAGTTGCGTTCCCACTGTCACTTCCGGGGCTTCATCGTGCTTCCTCGCCAATTACCATTGGGCCAAAGAAGGCCAAGTAAGGATTGAGGGCGGAGTTTAGCTGAATCAGGTCTCGCTTTCCACCAAGTAAAGAACAAAATAAGCAAACAAATGGCAGCTTGTTAATTTCGAGGGCTAACTAGTCTCCAGAGTCTGATACCTCAGCTTGAGCTTCCCTCTTGCTTGTGAAATGGGCGGGGCGTTTGACATTGGCACCAGGGCGGCATATTAAGGGTGGGTTTAAGGGCAGTTCTGTGGGGCTATTTGCCCGATGATGGGAATGGCGCTTGGGCCCGAGGAAGCCCCGAAAGTGACAGTGATAACGCAGCTGGCCCTGGCACGCACTAGCACACCATCATTTAGCCTGATAGTGGAAATGCGGCTATTAATGCCAATGACTATGCCAAGGAGAGCCAGCACAGCCGCTTCTCCACTATCAGGCCAGAGCGAGCCAGGGCCATCAACTAGCCAGCTGGGGGCCAATGGTCTCGAACCCCGAGACCAAAATCGATCTGCGTTCCCACCATCAGGCGAATAGCCCCACAGCGTTTCCCTAAATCTGCCCTAATCCAAACATCACACACTCTGCCCATTTCACAAGCAAGAGGGAAACTCAAACTGAGGTATCATGTTATTGATTTAACTGGAATATAGTGTTTATATTGACAAGTCAATGACTGTAACTGCCATGGTGTCCCAAGTGGTTTATCCGCTAACAGCGGGACGATGTCCCAGATCTCCACACCATCCGTGATCTAGAAACATGGAAAGTTCCAGTTTGTCCATTGTGCATTTTAGCGGATTTGTACTGTGCCTGCAATGTTTTAATTTTTCCTGTACCGTTGTGTGCTAGATACACAACCGGGCAAGTTCGGCAAAACTCCGCCTTTGACATTGACCCTGCCTCAATCCCCAGGTGGACTTGTTTAGCCCAAGGGTAAATGGCCCCGAGAAAGCCCCGAGAAGGCAAGATGAAGCCCCGGAAGTGACAGTGGGAACGCAACTGGCCCTGGCACGCCATCATTTGGCCCGATAGTGGAAACGTGGCTCTTGATTGCTTGATATCTCTACGGGATTATGGGAAGTTTTCCACCAGGATTTTGACAATTAAAAACCATTTCTGTAAAAATTAAGTTGAAATCACACTATGGCTTCAACGGAAACATTTAGGGTACAATGGGGCTACAGCCCCGGGGGGTATAAATTCAATATGGATACACTTTGCAACCAGAAAAAGAGCACTGTTTCTTTAAGGGGTGCCTTTTCCCCTGTTGCTCCCTAACATTACTTAACCTCAGTGCTCATATGTCTTTAGAGGTTTGTTGTGTCTTTGTAAAAATAAATTGATAAAATGAATTGGACTTTTATATGTGAAGCGTTACTGTATTAACGGTGTGTTATCTCGGATTACACACACAAGGATTCGTCCCATTCAGAAACCAAAGTGAATTAGAACACGATCACATGAGTACTCAACACGAGGACTGTCTGCAGCGTGAAGCGTTTAGTCTGCGGTGAACGACCCCTTACCAGGCTGCATGATCCGTGGCTTGGCCCCTAGGTAGGCCAGATTCACGTTGGCTTTCCTGCCGTCTATGATGGGGTTGGGGTCTTTGCACGCTCTCTCTGCTGCGGAACGGTCAGCCATTGTCACCTACACATACGTGAGAAGTATGCACACTTACAGGATAAATCATGTATTAAAAGTGAAAGCTATAAAACTTAAATGGGACAGACAGATTGTCATATAGAAAGAAAGACAGACAGAGAGACAGACAGAAGATAGACAGACAGCGAGGTAGACAGACAGAGAGATAGATAGTGAAAGCTATAAAACTTAAATGGGACAGACAGATAGATGGTCATACAGAAACAAAAGACAGACAGACAGACAGATATATAGACAGACAGACACAAACAGATTGATGGATAGACAGTGAGGTAGACAGACAGAAAGTCAGAAAGAGAGAGAGATAGGTAGACAGACAGACAGACAGAAAGATAGACAGAGGTAGACAGACAGACAGACACAAACAGATTGATGGATAGACAGCGAGGTAGACAGTCAGACAGACAGAGAGATAGATAGGTTGATAGTCAGACAGACAGAAACAGACAGATGGTCATACAGAAACAAAGACAGACAGACAGATATATAGAAAGACAGAGACAAACAGATATATAGACAGACAGACAGACAGACAGAGACAGATTGATAGATAGACAGAAAGTTAGAAAGAGAGACAGACAGATGACAGTCAGACAGATAGATAGACAGACAGATATATAGACAGAGACAAACATATTGATAGATAGACAGCGAGGTAGACAGACAGAATGACAGACAGAGAGATAGATATATAGACAGACAGACAGACAGATAGAAAGATAGATAGACAGACAGACAGAAAGTTAGAAAGAGAGATAGACAGACAGAGAGAGAGACAGACAGACAGACAGGCAGAAACAGATAGATGGTCATACAGAAACAAAGACAGACAGACAGAAAGATAGATAGACAGACAGACAGAAAGTTAGAAAGAGAGATAGACAGACAGAGAGAGAGACAGACAGACAGGCAGAAACAGATAGATGGTCATACAGAAACAAAGACAGCCAGAGAGACAGTCAGAGACAAATATATTGATAGATAGACAGGTAGACAGACAGAGACATATAGACAAACAGATTGATAGATAGACAGCGAGGAAGACAGACAGACAGACAGATTTGTGTCTATCTATTTGTACACAAAGAATATACTTGTTTAAATCTATTCATTTCAATGGGTGTTTGAAAATCTGCCCGTGAAATCTCCAGAAAATTATTTTAAAAATCTTCATTCAATCATCACACATGACAGTGACTGGAGCAGCTCTGAGAAATGTACAGATGCCACGTGACATCGCCTTTCACATGTAGCGTCAGAAGACACAGGGCAATCATTTACACATATTTCATTACAACTAAGAAACGTTGCGAGTCATTAAAATGAAAATAAAAACACAGTATAAAGTTTTTTATATGTGGTAAAATTGCCCAAATGTTTTCGGGACATTTCAGATTTTCTGAAGGTTGGTAAGGACACGTCCCATCTAAATCTACGGCTCTGTACAGACATATATATGACTGTCTGTCTGTCTGTGCATATCCAGACAGATAGACAGATAAGACAGACAGACTTACAAATCCATAGCCTCTAGATTTTCCCGTTTGTCTGTCTGTAATGACAACAGCTTCCTCGATTTCTCCAAACACTTCAAAGTATTTCCTGAGACTTGAGTCGGTGGTGTGATACGGAAGACCTCCGACGAAGATCTTGGTGTAAGTGGTGTCCTTCTGTGAGGTGTGCATCATCAGCGGCGTGTCGGGCGCAGGTAACCGGGGTAAGCAAGCGCTCAAGTTTTACTACGACTGGATAAATGTATAAATAACTTTATGGCTCAAATTCCTAAAATCAGTCAATGAAATAGGTTTATAAATGATTCGGTCTGAGGTAGAATAAACGATAGTTAATGAGCGCGGCTGGATACACTGTATCAGGCTTTAAGCCTCAACAACACGCCATATAGCGGCTCTCACTCAAGCGCTGGACACACGGAGACTCCGCCCACATTGACAGTACTCCACCCTAGACCCGCCCACACATATAACACTCTACCTTAAACCTGCCCACTACCCCACGCTCTGCCCACTCTTATAATAGTCCACCCTAGACCCGCCCACTCTTATAATAGTCCACCCTAGACCCGCCCACTCCCCACACTCCACCCACACATATAACACTCTACCTTAATCCTGCCAACTCCCCACGCTCCACCCACAATTATAATATTCCAGCCTAGACCCCCCCACTCTTATAATAGTCCACCCTAGACCCGCCCACTACCCACACTCCACCCACACATATAACACTCTACCTTAATCCTGCCAACTCCCCACGCTCCACCCACAATTATAATACTCCAGCCTAGACCCCCCCCACACTCCGCCCACTCTTATAATAGTCCACCCTAGACGCGCCGACTACCCACGCCCATACTTATTTAGGTCCACCCTATACCCGCCCACTACCATAAGCTCCGCCCACACTTAATACTCCACTCTAGACCCCCCACACTTATCATACATCACCCTAGACATGCCCACTACCCCACCCCCCCCCCCCCCAATACTCCACTCTAGGTTTTTTTAAGCATTGGGCAAATGGACTTTTCTTTAAGCAAAGCTGAAGGACTGTGAGCAACATTCACATGAGACCTTGTTCAAAACAAATGTGTGTGTGTAAATAATCCCATTGAATTCATGTCATTCATGTAAGAGCACACTTGTAATGCTTATGTTCCTGTAGATGTCTAAAAACAAATAATACAATAAAAACTTTAAATTAGATTTCTAAATGCGGGGTTATAATAGCAGGATTACATGTAATATGCAGATACACATTAATATTATACATCTATTTTATTTTGGTTGCATTATTTCAAATTATTATCATCACGTAACAGTAACAGGGTCATTATCCAAATATGCTGACAAACATGTTCCCTGGACTCAAGAAACACCAAATAAAAGGTATCAATCTTTAATCTTTTATTTAATTAGGCCTATATGAAATGGTTTGACTCTGTACTGTTTTACAAATTAAATATACACATTTTTATTTACAGATTTCAAACTCTTGTCTCCATCATCTGTAACAGCACTTCTGACATTTACAGTTATTTCTGTTTATTCTTTTACTCATTTTGTTTTCTCGGTCAATGGTGTGAGGCCTAACGAGTGCGCAACTAATCAAAACAAAATAAGTACAAATCTAAATAATTAATACAAATAAATGCAAAAAGTTGTGGAAATAACTTCAGAGATCAAAGTAAAAAAAAACTAAAAAGTTATTCATTTTTTTTTACATGGTTTATATTATTTATATTGTCCAGCCGGTTCTCGCCGCCTCCTTTCCATGAATCCCTTTACACTGATGCCGAAACACGGGAAGGAGGAGGGATGCGCCGTAGTGGAGTCCTCGCCACTACCGTCCACCCCAACGGAGCAGCCGCGGCCGTCCGCCGGAGGACAGAAGAGCCCCGGCCACCCGAGAGCAGATGAACGGCCGGCAACCATGAAGGGAGATGGGGCTCCTAGCCGACCACCTGGAGCAGTCAAGGTCACTGCGAGCGGCGGGGGAGAACCCTACCAGCCGCTAAACGCAGCGGAGTCGTGATGACCGCCGACCGCGAGCAGGGAGGGGATCCCACATCATGGGGGGATGGGTGTACATCATGCCTTGGGCTCCCCGGCCTGAGAGAACGAGGAAGGAATGTGACAGGGCGGACGGAGGGTGGGGTCGTGATTCCGCACACCCGGCCCCTAATCAGGATAATCAAGCCTCCTAGAGGGATAAGGGCCGACCGGAGACGGCAGTGGGACAGAGAGAGAGATTTACGGGCAGCTGTCCGACACCTGTGTGTGTGTTTGCCTTTTTGATTCAGTTTTATAATTAAACTATTATTTATATCGTCAAGCCGGTTCTCGCCTCGTCCTTTCCATGAATCCCGTTACACATGGTTTATGTAAATTCATGTGAAATATGTTTTTTAATTGATTTAATGGCATGATTTATTGATTTTAGTCAGATCAGTTGTGCAGCTTTATGCTATTAAAACCATCTTTCTGATAATTCATCTTTTAAGGGAATTTGTCACTGGCGTTACAACCCTTACTTGATTCATTAAATAAAATTAAATAATAAACGAAAGTTCGACAGTCAAGTTTATGTCAAGCTTTTATGGGACAAAACTGAACTGAATTGAAAATGTCAATATTTTGAAATATTTCGATAATGTCCCAAGTGAGCGTTAAAAGAGCAGAACACTGCCGCTCTCAACTAAACTTCACAAGACGGCCAGCGTTACGTTTAAAAGTGATCTTTTACACAACATTGTCTAATCAATACCCACGGCTGATACATTAAAATACCCGTGCCCAACCAGTGATGGCACTCAATTACAACCAATGCAATTAACATGTTGCGTTCCCTCTTTACGAGCCAATTCAATAGAATAGAAAATCAATAACAAGTAAAGAAGGACACCAGACAAGTGTTTGTAAACATTCTGTATTCTACAACATCTTTGTACCAACTTTACCAGTCTGCAGATACAATATAAATACAATACAGTTCTGTACATTATAATAGTGTAAATACTATGTTCATACATTTTATGTACAGCTCCTTTGTCAAGGAGAGCAGCTTTGTTTTTGTTTTTTTTATGTAAGGTCGTGGGTTGTTATTTGACCATCTCCAATGACAGATCGACAGTTCTCCAGGTAAAACTGAGCAATAATAACAGCACTGTCATGGCACGCACACCATCATTATTTAAGCAATATCCCATTCCCCAATATTCCCATTTACACCTAAATAAAACATATTCATATCGGCTTTAGTATCACAAACTATTAAAAATCATTCTCAACAGTCCAAAAAAAAAAAACAAGATTGCTTGAAAGCTTCTATATTAAGTGGATAAACCTAGAATTCGACTATCTAAAAAGATCCCATTGAGGAACGGGACTTGTGTCAGTACTTAAGAGCATTTCTGATCTAGCGCAGTTTGGCGACAGTAAGCCAATAGTGCATCCTACTGCCAACAGTCTGATAAAGAAAGCAAGGTGCTCTCCGCACATATACAGACTTTGTCACTTCCTGTCAACCTCCTGAGAAGCGTCAAATCAGCATCTGAGAAAGCGTAAAAGTTTGTGCATTACGTAACTTAAATGTGCATCCAGGATAAGTTACTCCAGTGCAATGCTGAAAGCTTCGCTATTAGAAATATTGGCAGTCCTTCAACGGTTACAGTACTCAACAAGCCAATGATGCGACAGGCTTGCCGTCCAATCGAAATACCATCAAAACGTACAAATCAATCACCATTTTGAAGTTCCGAAGGGCATGTGGTCTTCCAACGTGGCGCTTAGCATATTAGCATATTAGCATAAATCCATCTAAAAAAAAAATACTCAAGCACACAGGCGAACACGCAGTGCCAAAGTACTTACAAAAATGACGACATCTTTGCCGTTTGCACAGCAGATTTGAAAGGCTATGTCTTTGGTAATACCTGATATAATCGCGCAAACAAAAACGTTCAGAAACAGTAGTTCATTCTTACCGAAAACAGATCGAAACGTTTCCAATCACTCAGAGTAACACAATAGTTAGGCATCGTCCGATTAATAGATTTAGTCGTATAAGAAGTGGTACGCTCTCCAAGATGGAAGATTACGTGAGTGTTAGTATTTCAGCTATAGCTAACATGATATAAAACGCTTTTTGTGCAACTGTGCAACTTTTGACATTCAAAGATGATACTGAAATAGTCCTATAACTTTAAAATATCACACACAGACACACGTAAAATGATTTGCCACAGAATTAGGGGAGTCGATCGACACATATCTGGCATGTACTATTAAAAGGATGGGTCAAGTAAGCAGTCCGTGCTGGTGTTAAAGAATCCATCCACTCTTAAAGTGTAAAGTCTAAGTGTGTCATTTCTGCGGCACTAGCGACAAAGCGCTCTGTCTGAGCGTCCCGACGGGGTCAGGCAACATGGGCTCATCCAATGGCGGCAGGACAACCAGTTTGACCGAAAAATGGCAAAACGGTGTAGTGTTTGAAACTTTCTTGAAAGCAGTCATTATTTCTGCACTTCCATTGACGCACTTCATCTTTATGTCAATATTAAGTCCCTATTGGAGCACAGGTTGAGGTTCGGCATCAATGGATGGAGGTCCTCTGGTCAGACCGGATGGCTTCACAAAGACGCCATGACCTGTGGCGCAGCGGAAATACACCCTTCCTTGAACCGTACCGTTGTGTTTGCCTGTGGAAGGACAAGAGGGGTCTATAGTTAAGGGTACTTTGCTTATACTTTAGGCACTTTTCCACCATCGGACCGAACGGTTCTCGTTGCGAAACCTTGCCGTTATCTACAGTCCTGGGCTCGTTGGCTCAGTTTAAATTTGGTATGATAGTCTACTATGGTGCTAATTCGGGATTAGAATGGACCGACTGGACAAGTGACCAATCGTGAGTCGCTATGCCATTGAAGGAGCTCCTCGGTCCTCTGTCCTGAGCACGGTTAGCTAACCATACTGACAATTCCAGGCTGGGAACGGTTCTCTAATTGCACCATACCAGCCTGAGCGCGAGTGGAAATGCTGCTGGAACCATTCCTCGGCACGCTCAGAACCGTTTGGCTAAATGGTGGAAAAGTCCTTTTGGTAATTTTCCAAATGAGAACTAAGATCGTCTTGAAGACTTCTACTCACATTCATATGTCCACTTACCTACAGCAAGGTCTAGTTCCACTCCAACCCAGATGCCCTTGGCAAACTCCACCCCTCCAACATAATGCACCGTCCCACTCTGCCTCCCCACCCACACCTGCTCCCCGGGAGCCATCCAGTCCGGCAGCTGAGCAACAGGTGCATTCTCGTCCTCACTGGAGTCTGCGGAAGGTTCTGCATCCTCCGAGTCGTCAAGTCCTCTGGTTGATTCCAGCTCTGGGTTGTTGTCAGGTACAGGAACACCGGGAGACTCCTTTCCATTGTGAAGATGGCACTTGGCCAATGGGACCGCGACACAACTGCTTTGAATGATATTCTCGTCTGACGGTCTGGCAGAGTTTTGCTTCCCCAAGTCTGGGAGATTCGCCTCCGCTTGCCAGCTTGTCTCGAAGTGACCCGGGTCGTCGGCTCCTATACCATCATCTGCCCCCTTAAAGTCTGTGAATTCTTGACTAACACTCAGGATGCATTTTCGGGGAAGCGGCGAAGAGCAGTCCCGGTCGATGCAGTTACGAGAACAGCGTTGAATGGGAACGGTCTCAACTCCTGAGGTACTCCTGTTAGGTAGGTACGCTCTTCCTCCGGGACAGCAGTGTTCCGGAGGTTCGGAGGTTTCTTTGCTATTGAGCTGGTCGCAACTATCGCTGCCACTAAAGAGCACGTCGGACAGAGTTGCGTTTGAGGCACTATGGGAGAAGTAACCGCTCGTACAGCTGCTGGCTGTGGGACTCCGGGACACTTCCTTTTCAACAGTCCTTGTCTCTGGTAATGGCTCTACCCCAGAAGCCAATTCCCCCTGCGCCCCATCCTTGGTGTCAAGACTGGCATTGTACACCTCAAAGTTGGCAAAATCCTCCGGGACGTAGGGCTTGAAGTTTGGGAGCTGTTCAGACCCGAGAGACCCTGGAACACTGGAACGGGCGAAGGCTGAGTCTATGCCGTGCTCCTCCTCTTCTGAATCCTGACCAATCATCAATGACCAGACAACAAACAGCAAAGCATTGATCAGGTAGGACTCTACTGCCCTTTGTGATGAAAGGTTAAAGGTTAAACACCAGCTCCTTATTATATTCAGTCATTGAAAAACACAGTGTCTATGCCAGAAGAGGTCGCAGGACATCGCAGAATGTTCACTAACCATGGACCAATCAGCTGTATGCTCAATTCTTCAGCAATGGAAAAATGGGGAAATATCTATGCATCCAACTTAAAGACACAGTTCACCCAAAAATGTGAATTCTCGTATGACTTTCTCTCTTCTACGGAGCACAAATGTCTTTTGAAGGCGATATGATGTGTTAACAGCCATACAATGCAAGTTCATGGGCTCCCAAAAGGACCTAAAGGCAATCCATACACTTCAAGTGGTTTAATCCATGTCTTCTGAACCAACGCAATCAATTCTGTTGCCTCCTTTGTATCGCTTTGGACCTCGTGAGCTTTCATTGTATGGATATAAAAACATCACATGTTCATTTTTGAAAATATCGAAATATGAGGGCAAATAAATAATGAGAGAATTATCATTTTTGGGGAAATATTCCTTAAACTTTAAACACAAATCCACTGTTATAAAAATGCACTTATTATATAATCATTATATTTAAAGCAATGCAACAACAATATTTTAGCTTTAAACAATTTTTGTATGTACACACACACACACACACACACACACACACACACACACACACGCACACACGCGCGCACACACACACACACACACACACACACAAGACACACACACAAACACACACACAAACGTGTGCACAGACACACACAATCACACGCATACACACGCACAGAAATACACACACAAACGTGCGCATACACACACAAACAGAAATACACACGCATAAACACACACACACACACACAGAAATACACACACAAACGTGCGCATACACACACAAACAGAAATACACACGCACACAAACACGCATACACACACACACAAACACACACAGAAATACACACACAAACATGCGCACAGACACGCACATGCACAAACACACACACATACACACACAAACACACAGACACACACACAAACAAACAGAAATACACGCACACAAACACACTCACACACACTCACACACATACATACACTCACACACACAAACACACACGCACACACACACAGACACACACACTCACACATATACACACACAAACTCACACTCACACACACAAACACACTCACACACACAAACTCACACACACACTTACACACACAAACACACACTATCACACTCACACACACGCGCGCACACACACACACATGCACACGCGCGCACACACAAACACACACACTCTCACACACACAGACACACACACACTCTCTCACACACACACACACTCACACACACACAGACAGACACACACACACACACACTCTCACACACACACACACACACATAATTGGAATTATTTCAAATGTTTAGAAGTTATTTTAATATATACAGTAACAAATCAAGCAATCAATTTATATTTATGATATTTGTAGGTAAAATCATTTTATTTCAGACAGACAAGGAAAAGAAAGTGGATCTGCAGGATGTCAAATATAGAAACAGGGCGTCCATCAACTGAAGACTAGTTGCGTGGGGATTTTCCTGTGTAGACTGCTTTGTTGCCTTGCACCCGGCGTGGACGCGGTTTTATGTAAATACCACAGTTTATTTCCTTTGAAACATCTAATGCACTACTCGCAAATATATGATGAAACAGACCTGATGTGCACCAGGAGAGTTCAACACACACCGTGTGATATGTGAGTGCTGCAGTCAGTGAGTTAAACAGAAAGCAGAGCGACACATGCAGTTACTCATCATCACATGAGGGCAGTGAGACACAATGAGATGCAAAGGGTGCTGATGCTGAGATGATGTCAGAGATGATGAGGTGGCATAATAAGCACAACATTCAAATTAAAACATGTTTTAAGAGATGCAATGCAAAAAAATCAACCACTCGAGACATTTGGATTTCTTTGCATGTGTGCATCAGGATTGTGCGGCATTCAACATTTTACGTTCCTAGTAGAAACTAAACTATGCCAGCAGCATACTGCTTATGCGCTTGTTTAATGTTGTCACTTACAACAGCGTGTGGCGGAGTGAGAGCGAGATCTGTGCTGAGTCTTTGCATTCTGTGATTGGCTCTGCTGGTGCTGATGTCACTGCTGATGTCACTGTGGGCGTGGCCCTCGCTCTGGGCCCTGGGTCTGCAGCCCAGCACGCTGCTCTCCACAGACCTGCGCATGCTCTGCAATCAGGTCACAATAGCACACTTCACACAGGCCATGCAGCACAGCGAACACTAGTACACACTCAGTATACAGGGCTGGTGGAGTTATGTGGTATATACAAGCGTTCAGAGAGAGTCGCACATGCGCTGTATGAGTGTTCAGCCACAAATGTAGATGTTTTAAAGGAATAGTTCACTCAAAAATTCATTTACTTACTCCCCTGTTGTTTCAAACCAGTATGACTATTTTTTCGATAAACGCATAACCCCTTAAACTTGCATTTTTGGGCTGCCGTCCACAATTTTTAAAAGCTCACCATTCACACATACTGTGGACTAATTGCAAAAAAAAGTCTAATTTAAAAAACAAAACAAACACAGAGGTTATCATTGAATAATGACTAAAATTTCAGTCTGTTTCTCATGCAAAGTCTATTAAAATGCCAAACAAATATCTATCTATATAAAGAAATTAAAAAAACGCTTTTTTTGTCCATATTGCACAGCCCAAAAATCACCATTCACTTCGTTTGTATGGAAAAGAGCTGCATGAACATATGAGCGAAGTATTCCTTTAAAGACACGCTTCCTATGATGTTGTACAGGTCAGTAAAAATATCATTTGTGGCTGTTAACACAGAATTAATGGATCATGCTCGGTGCAGTGTTTTTGTTTCTTTAAAAAGGCCATTTTAGTTGGGAAATTCATTCTTTAAAGCTTTGTGTGTCGTCAACCTGCAGGGTGGGACATGCCATCATAACATATGAAATATGTAGAGTGTCTTTGTGAGAATGTGGAGCGTATATGGAGGGTGGAAACACAATATGAGCGATATGTAGGCATGAAACTGACAATGAGGCGCATTCTGTGTGTGTGTGTGTGTGTGTGTGTGTGTGTGTGTGTGTACCTCCTGTCCCAGCAGAGGTCGTGACTCCAGAACGCGTTTGGCTTTGTTCTCCTCTCTCACTGGCAGGAGAGATTTGAGGAATTTGGGCGGCTGTGGTGAGAGAACCTTAAAGGGACTGGAGTTGAAGAACGTTGGACTCTCCGGCACTGACCCTGTGGAGAATGTGTTAGTGAATGAATGCAGAAGAGAGCCTAAACACGGACATCCCAACTATGGCCAATTTACCATGATTCTCCCTGCTTTTGACAGGTGTGTCTTTGGAGAGGACACTGTTGAGAGACAACTCTTGGGGGTTGGATTCAGAGATGTCCGTCTGACCGTCACAGTGACCCTGTGGAGAAGGAGAGGTCAAGATTTGGGCTGGGTAAATAATCAATCGAGTTGACTGCGATCGCAAGACAACCACTGGTTGATCTCGTTAACAAGCCGGAAGGAAGAGAGACAATTAATGAATAAATGAGAATTTGATAGAACTGCTCATTTCGGCTCCCGTGCGCGGTTTGACTGACTGACAGGTGGCGTAAGTGTGTGCGGTTTGTGCACGTGTGATCTGAAAGAGTCTTGGTGAGGTATTGATATAATCTAAAGCGGATTTGCATCTGAATATCGGACTTGAATAAGCGCTAAATATCTCATCTGTTTTTACGTGAGAGTCGCTGTGCTATCTCTGGAGCACGCAAGTGCGCGCGAGTCCAGCAGACTTCCCGATGTTTTCGCTCCTGAGACAGGAGAGCGTAGAGGGTTTATTTAACCTTAAAGTGCTATCAAGAAAGTCAAACATCTTAAACGGTGAGACAGGCCGTCATTCAATCCACACTGATGAGGAAAACTGCTACAACACTGTCATGCACCAAAATAAAGGGTTTTTAACCTTGTGAGACCCCGCGTCCACATACGTGGACGTTGTCGTTTGCCTTTGATATACGCAACACATAATTTAAATGAATAAAATCAGACTGAATGCTGTTCATAAGACTCTAGAGTGTCATTTAAGGGTTAAACTTCTGCCGTACCGAGTCAAGTGACAACAACAACATTACGTCGATTTCCGTGAAGCACTTCTACGGATGCAGCGCCAACAAAAGTGCCTATAGTAAGAAATCTCTACGTTTTTTTTCAGTGAAACCGGTTTGGTTGTAAAGAGGAGAGTCTCTAGTTTCGTTTCATATGCCACTGTGGAACATTTCGCTTAATTTTAATATACATTGTTATATTTTATTTTGTTATCATTGATAATGTCACATTATAGTCCCGCTGTCCACATATGTGGACATACATTTTTAGGAACATTTTTTGCTCTAGATTTTTTTTTTTTGCTTGTTTATTAATCAAAAAGAAATCGCAAAGCGTTTGTTTTCATACTTCGACTATGTTTGTCAATATCCAAATAAAGAATAATCATCTTCCTATTATAGAATTTAAGTATTTAATTCAATGACTGGACTATCCAAATATAGGCATGACAATATGGTTATTAAATAGTAAAAAATCTATATATTATATTGATTATATTTATATTAAATTTACATCAAATTATTCATATAGTGCTGGACAAGTTTTGGTCATATCGCCCACCTCTAAAACAACAATAACAAGAAAAGCACTTTCTGCTCTTGACTGGTTAACATTAGTAGCTTTAATTTAAAAAATATAAATCGACAAATTATTAATAGCTACAGTCTTGAGCAACACAAAATAGATGTTGTTTGAAAGCTTAGATGCTCTACTTTTCAATACATGTCGACATTATGACCAAAACTGAACAAATTTTCAGATAAATTAGAAGAGTTCCGTTTTGATCATTTATTAGTAATTTAGCACTGCACACAATTATTGCAATTGGTAAAAACATCAATCTCATCAAATATCCATGTGTCATATGTCGTTGGAAAGCTCTCAGAGAGTAAAATACAACCAACATATTTTTTTTTACTCACAGACAAAAATATAGTGAGTAACAACTAATTATATGTCTTTGACAATTATGTTGGTGTTGCTTATATGTCGCATTTTTGCTTAAAAATTCACGAAAAATAAACAGAACATATAAACTATCACATATCATAATTTAGAGGAGGTGAATATCTTTCAAACGAGTCCACACACAAGATAATCAGATGTATAGATCATTAGATAATCCACATGAAGCACAATGTTACATATGACCACCAGGAGATGGCGCCAAATACATGACACAGACTCAATGATGACTCAAATGGCACAGAATGAAACTGAATGAGATGATTATCTGTCAATCGAGTCCACACACAAGATAATCAGATGTATAGATCATTAGATAATCCACATGAAGCACAATGTTACATATGACCACCAGGAGATGGTGCCAAATACATGACACAGACTCAATGATGACTCAAATGACACAGAATGAAACTGAATGAGATGATTATCTTTCAAACGAGTCCACACACAAGATAATCAGATGTATTGATCATTAGATAATCCACATGAAGCACAATGTTACATATGACCACCAGGAGATGGCGCCAAATACATGACACAGACTCAATGATGACTCAAATGGCACAGAATGAAACTGAATGAGATGATTATCTTTCAAACGAGTCCACACACAAGATAATCAGATGTATTGATCATTAGATAATCCACATGAAGCACAATGTTACATATGACCACCAGGAGATGGCGCCAAATACATGACACAGACTCAATGATGACTCAAATGACACAGAATGAAACTCATTAATTACCTTTCCAATTTCTAAATGTTTACTTCAATACTTGATTCTGCTGTTAAAAACTTCAAGCACTATTTTCTTTATTTGTATATTTTTTCTGTTGTTTTGATTTGTTCTTTTGTTTAATTTGTTTGTTTGTTCTAATTTGTTACAGACTCGGGATTACTCCATAACTTGAAACAATGTTTACTAAACCATTATAAAAAAGTGCTATTGAGAATAGTCAAATTGCTTTTCTATCTATGCAAAATGGACATTATAACTGAAATGTACCCAAATAAATCGGAATTGAATCAAATCAAATAGAAATCGGAATGAAATCGAGAGCTTGCAGACCTCCTGTAAAGCAGCTTAAAATGATGTATTTTGTGAAATCACTATAATAAAAATAAAACAGGACTTGACAGCTTTTGATTTGAAATCTAATAGAATCAAGAAATGTTCATCTCTATTCAAGATGTAGCAAAACTCTATTCACTAACCTTGATATCTTCATCCTCACAGCCTGTCACATCTGATTTACAGCAAGAGCTCTAAACAACACACAAAACAAACATATAGGACATAGTCATAGTGCCCAATGGGTGTAATATTAAGCAAAAACACATGAGAGGTCATGATGAAATATGGTTATTTTTTTTCTGAATTTCCAATTTTGAGAGCTAAACTTTTAAATTTATCATCAAAATGATTTCTAATTAAATGTATTAAAACTTTATTCACATAAAATAGAATTATCTAAATTTATTTATTTTTAACATAGAATTGCATTATTTTTATCAAATAAAATATTACAGTATGTAACACTTGAGATGTCAAACGAAGTGCTGCACAACAGAACATTACAGATGTGAGATATTTCTATAATACATATATTATTATAATTTCATTACAGTTGATATTACATTGATATACAAAGTAAAATATTTTTGTTAGTTTAAATCTAGCTTTATTTTGGCTTTTCTGTGTGTTTTTGACAGTAGTTTCTCACCTCCCAACAGAGATTTTATTAAATATATATAGACTGCATGTGCTGCACACTTCAGAGTGCTCTGCTTTCTGTCATCTACTACACACACACACACACACACACACACACACACGAACACATATATACACACATACGAACACACATACACACACACACACACACACACACACACACACACACGAACACATATATACACACATGCACGCACACACACACACACACACACATGCACGCACGCACGCACACACACATATATATATATATACACATACGAACACATATATACACACACACACACACACACACACACACATATATATATATACACACACACATGCACACACACACAAATATATATACACACACACACACAAACATACACATACAGACACACACACACACACACACACACACACAGACACACAAACATACACATTCAGACACACACATACAGACACACACACAGACACACACACACACACACACACACACACAGAAACACACACACCGCACATGTAATGATCATTAAACATTTATAATTTTCAGTGCATGAACGGTCTGATTCACACATTCATTTTGAAGTGTGCAGCACACGCAGATAAAATATTTATTTAAATCGTAGCATTTTGTGGTTTAATGGACTCGTTTCACAGACTGTGATGATCATTGTTATCTAAAGTTTACACTACAGCCAAACAGTTTTATTACAGTCAAATATTTCCCAGAACAAATCATTATTTTACAGGACATTTGGGTATTTTTCTAATTTTCCATGACTGGAAAACTGCACTGTAAAATTCCATGTTTTCCAGGACGCATGGGAATCCTGATACTGTATGTTATATGTGACGGATCCACTCGCACAATGGCTAATATTTAGTTTTATACATTTGACAGAAGACAGAAAGACAAGTCTTACGTGCTGCACGTTCGGAGTGCTGAGACTTCTGCGGATGCGTCTTCCTTTAACAGAGAGAGCTTCCTTCACAGTCACTGCCTGCACACACACACACACACACACACACACACACACACACACACACACACACACACACACACACACACACTGAACACTACAGCAACATCATCAGGATTTCTGCAGTTTTCAAAATTTAAGACCTTTTTTAAAACCTGAACAAATAAAAAATAAAACTGTTTTTTACTGAAGCAAAAAAGTTCCAACACCTACATCACCCACGTGAAAAACTAACTGCCCCCTTAAACTTAACAGCTGGTTGTGCCACCTTTAACAGCAGAACTGCTTTAGTCCAGACACATTGGAGGGTTTGAGCATGAACGGCCCGTTTAAGGTCCTGCCACAGCATCTCAATCAGGTTCAAGTCAGGACTTTGACTAGGTCACTCCAGAACTTTAATTTAGCTCCGTTTGAGTCATTCAGAGGTGGACTTACTCCTATTCTTCGGATCATTATCATGCTGCATAATCCAGCGGTGCTTGAGCTTCAACTCACGGACTGATGACGGGACGTTCTCCTTTAGGATTTTCATGTTTTCATGTTTCCCTCAATTATTGCAAGTCACCCTGAAGCAGCAAAGCATCCCGACACCATCCCACGACCACCACCATGCATGACTGTCGGTGTGATTGTGTTTGACTGACGGCAGATGTAACGGGACCCCTGTCTTCCACACAGCTCCACTTTCAACTCATCAGTCCACAGAACATTCTCCGAGAAGCTTTGAGGATCATCAAGGTGTGTTTTGGGAAGATTCAGACAAGCCTTAATGTTCCTCAGGGTTAGCGGTGGTTTCTCCTCGCCACTCTTCCATGGATGGCATCTTTGCCCCGTGGGTATCTGATAGTGGGGTCATGAACGGTGACCTTTAGTGATGCGACAGGCACCTGCAGCTCTTGGATGTTGCCCTTGGCTTTTGTGTGACTTCCTGGATGAGTTGTCGCGGTGCTCTTGGGGGAATTTTGGCAGGACGGCCACTTCTGGGAAGGTTCACTACTGTGCCAAGTGTTCTCCATTTGGAGATAATGACTCTCACTGGGGTTCTTTGGGGTCCCAGAGCCTTTGAAATAGCGTTGTGACCCTTCCCAGACTGATGCGTTTCAATCACCTCTTCCTCAACACTTCTGGAATTCCTTTTGACATTGGCATACTTCATGCCAACTTCATGCAGCTGAACAAGTTGTATTCAGGTGTTGATGTGATTGAACAGGGCTGTCAGTAATCAGGTCTGCGTGTGTTAGTCCAGCTGAACCTCATTATAAATGCAGTTTCATAGATTTGGGGATTTAGTTACTAAGAGGGCAAATACTTTGACTTAATATTTATAAAATGTGTTTATTATTCAAGCCCTGAATTCAAACTAACAGGAGTGATTTTAAAGTTTAATAATCACATCAGGGGGGTTTGTGTATCTCAGCGAGTATTGACGCTGACTATCACACCTGGAGTCGCGAGTTTGAATCCAGGGCGTGCTGAGTGACTCCAGTCAGGTCTCCTTAGCAACCAAATTGGCCCGGTTGCTAGGGAGGGTAGAGTCACATGGGGCAACCAAATTGGCCCGGTTGCTAGGGAGAGTAGAGTCACATGGGGTAACCAGATTGTCCCGGTTGCTAGGGAGGGTAGAGTCACATGGGGTAACCAGATTGTCCCGGTTGCTAGGGAGGGTAGAGTCACATGGGGTAACCAAATTGGTCTGGTTGCTAGGGAGGGTAGAGTCACATGGGGTAACCAAATTGGTCTGGTTGCTAGGGAGGGTAGAGTCACATGGGGTAACCTCCTTGTGGTCTTTATAATGTGGTTCTTGCTCTCGGTGGGGCGTGTGGTGAGTTGTGTGTGGATGCCGCGGAGAATAGCATGAAGCCTCCACACGCGCTACGTCTCCATGGTAACGCGCTCAACAAGTCACGTGATAAGATGCGCGGATTGACGGTCCTGTGCATCTGTTCCAGCCAGATCACACACGGCTTCTACAACACCAATGTTGACAATATGTCGTTTCATTTACTGTATATGTGTGTGTGTGTGATGTCAGACCTGTCGCAGTCTCTCGAGACACAGAATATTCTCCACCTCCAGAACTCCTCTGGTGTATTTCTCGATGTACGTCTCGCCGTCCAGCGTCTCTTCACTCTCTCCTCGCGCCGCCATCAACGCCAGAGTCTCTCGCTCCTCCGGTTCCTCTGATGCCTGAAACAGCGTTCACATTTGGGTGTAAGTGTGTGTGTTTTTGCACATCAGCAGTTCAATGTGCAGTTTATACCTTTGGTACGTTCGACACGATCTCGTATGTAACGCCACACGAGTGCAGCATGTTCTTCAGAGACATCCTTCTCTTCAGACTCTGAGTGAAACTCT
>JAVLUX010000014.1:2007929-2022929 GCA_032164185.1 Moxostoma hubbsi
TTACTATATGGGTGCTAAAACCATTGTATCCAAACCATGCTTTCAGATAAAACAAACAAACAAAAACAAGGTTACTACAGTCATGGTTACTACAATAATACTATAGTAAAAATATGACTACTATATGGGTACTACAGTATTACTGCAGTAAAACCATAATTAATTGAATGCGAGGGAACCCAAAACTAGTTCAGAAAATAAAAGGGGCTCCGTAAAATGGAAGAGAATCTGAAAAGATCCGTCAGTATTAAAATACAGGACTTCTGAGCACAGTTCAAAGGGATCCAAAGGGAGACTTCACCCAAAAATGGCGCCATGGTTGAACATATGCAAGAGTAAATGAGATTTGATGGTGAACAGAAACCTATGGTACTTTTATGTGCTCTTTTGTCCTTCTTGAGGCTTAACGGCCATTGGTCACTGTCTAGTGAGCAGAGTGGAAAAGAGCAACGTGAACATTCTGCTCAATTTCACCTTTTGCGTTCCAGGGAAGAAAGAAAGTCATATAGGCTTGTAACAAATGAAATGTTCATTTTAGAAACTATCATTTAAACATGCAGAAGTCATGCAGCCATGCACTGATCATGTGACCAAGTTTAGTGCGATATTGTTGCGGCTCCGCAGATGCAGACAGCTGTGTGTTAGTGCAGGGGTCTCGAGGGGTGAGACGGGGAAACTGGATCACACAGTGTCTTTGGTTTAGGGGGCATTTCTTTTCAGGTGGCCATCACTGATGCACAAAATATCACGCTTCCAAACAGTATTATTTTTAGACAGGAAGTCAAATCACGAAGTCTACACACATTTCTATTTTCAGAAATTCCGTTCACAGACATATCTGTGCTGATATACAAATGAGTTTATGTCCTCATCTGTCTACTGTTATAGTATCAACTATGTCGGATAACCCCGCCCCTTAATGCAGACCAGACTTTATACAGAAAAGGACTCTGAGTTGTGCTCAGTGGCGCCCCCTGTCTGTAAGCACATGACCAGCAGCTCATTGTCATCATGCCTGTTGGACAGACAGCAGCAGCAGCCAATAACAATACCTGATAACTATCCATATCGTCGTCTTCCTCTCTCTGGCAGGAGAGAATACACTCATTATACAAGATAAAAAGATAATAATAATAAAATTAAAAAAACGTAATATATAACATGATGACTGATATGAAAAAAAGCTTATTTTGTGCTTCCAAAACACTTTTGCACTTCTGTTTTTGCGGTTTTAAACGCAGCGTTTTAAGGTTAAGTAATCGCACAAGGACTTATCGCAATTTCGATCTTAATTCAATCAATCGTGCAGCATTAATAGATTTCAAACCGATATATCTGAAGTAGCGTTGTCCCAGTACTTCAGTACCAAGTCGGTACTAAAATAACAAAGATGTAACGACACCAGTGACGAGCACCCGCACGCTGTCAGAGCACTAATCCACACTGAGGTGTTATTTTCATATCATTTATATAATTAAATCACAGCATTGCTGGTTTAACGATTACAATGGACCATGTAGCGAAGTGATTATCCGGAGAAGTTAAACTTCCGTCAAAAATACACGTCGGGCTATCTCAGCGAGTATTGACGCTGACTATCACCGCTGGAGTCGCTAGTTTGTATCCAGGGCGTGCTGAGTGACTCCAGTCAGGTCTCCTTAGCAACCAAATTGTCCCGGTTGCTAGGGAGGGTAGAGTCACATGGGGTAACCTCCTCGTGGTAACTCTCGGTGGGGCGTGTGGTGAGTTGTGCGTGGATGCCGCGGAGAATAGCACGAGGCCTCCTTACACCCTATGTCTCCATGGTAACACGCATCTAGGTCTCCACGGTAACGTGCTCAACAAGTCACATGATAAGATGCGCAGATTGACGGTCTCAGACGCGGAGGCAACTGAGATTCGTCCTCCGCCACCCGGATTGAGACGTGTCATTACGCCACCACAGGACTGGGAGCACACTGGGAATTGGGCGTTCCAAATTGGGGAGAAAAAGTGAGAACCCCCCCCCCCCCCCCCCCCCCCCTCCAAAAACACTTCAAAATAAAAGCACGATTCATAATAAAAGATTAACGAAAAATCTCAGTTGCCTCCACGTCTGAGATCATCAATCCACACATCTAATCACGTGACTTGTTGAGCGCGTTACCATGGAGACGTAGCGCGTGTGGAGGCTTCACGCTATTCTCCGCGGCATCCACACACAACTCACCACACGCCCCACCGAGAGTGAGAACCACATTATAGTGACCATGAGGAGGTTACCCCATGTGACTATACCCTCCCTAGCAACCAGACCAATTTGGTTGCTAAGGAGACCCAGCTGGAGTCAATATAAATTGTTTCTTGAAAAAATATTTTATTCATATTGTATTTGATACGGTGATGCATTTCAATGCATTTTCAAAGAGAAGAACAGGAAGCCGTCATGGCCGAACTCTCAAACATTTGGGATCTCCGAAAAGCCTGTAGACAAACTTCAATAACAAACGATAATGACCTTTAAAGCCTAATGCGTCAAATATGATGCATCACACAGAAAACATGCACAGAAATGATTTTGTCACGATTTCATTTTTATAGTTTCTCTAATGGTGCTAAAAACTGTTTAATGTCATAAGAAAGAAAAGAAGGGATGAGTCGAAATAATTTTTTGCCAAATTATGCCACACTAGTCCACGCTGTCGATTGAACTTAACGCGTATTAAACCCGGAATATTCCTTGAACAGTTACGAGGACCTGATAATGTAATGATCTCTTATTTCACATTTAGTCTCCTCTCCCCACAGTTCACTGATGCTCCATATTCTGCTGATGATGTGTGTTGTGTTAGCCGTATGCACGCACCTGATAGCTGTCCAGCGCTCTCTGTAGTTTAATGGATCGAGCAGACACACAGCCGATAGAAACAGACAGAAGAGCCTCCACGAGCAGGGGCAGAGTTCCTGAATGCTGCACCGGTTGAACACACACCTGCACTCTCCGAGAGTGACCCTGAAATATACAAACACACGTACGAGATGCACCAAACGTACGGCACTGTTCACAATATCACACCTGAACAGTTCACGTGGCGTAGTACCAAACACACGCAGACAAACGCATGTGTACCTGCCGCAGCTGAAACACTCCCCCGGTGCTGGTGTCTTTGTTTGGGTGCAGCTCAACGGGTGAATACTCGCCCTGTTCATTCAGCTCCTGTATGGAGACCCACATCTCGACTCTACGCGAGACCTCACTCCACCTGTGACGTAACACACACACACACACACACACGAGCAAAACAGTCAAGCGAATATCTTTGTTTGAAAGAGTGACTGCATCACATCTCAGCTGTTATAAACATATACACACCTGTCTCTGAGCGATCGTGTCTTGGCCTGCAGAGCGTCCAGTTCCAACACCGAGCAACTGTTACCCGCATAACGGTGACCCCACACCTCTATCGCCAGAGCGCCATCGGAGATAAACTCCAGAAACTCCTCTGTCACATGCACCATAAAATCCTGCAGAGATGGATGATAATGGTCAATGGTCTGCACTTATGTAGCACCTTTTTAAACTTAGCGGTCACCAAAGCCCTTTACACTGTGACTCATTCACCCATTCTGCCACCAGTGGTGGCAGAGCTGCCATGCAAGGTGCTAGCATGCCATTGGGAGCAACTTGGGGTCCAGCGTCTTGCCCATCAAACCACCAAACCTGCGATTTAGTGGCCGACCCGCCTGTGCCACAGCAGCCCTAGCAGATTCATAGTTTTAACCTGTAGCCAAATATACTCGAAACGTTTTATGCAGTAAAAATCCAGTTAAATAATCAATGAGCCCGTTTGCATGCACACAATACGCTGATTACTCTCTAAAATCAGCTTATTTAAAAAAAACTGACAATGCAAGAAATCTGTGTTAACATGACATTTGAAATAATAGTGTTATTCTCAACTTTTGACCTTAAACCGTGAAGAGGCGCTCAACACGTGCGCACGTTTGATGAGCCGGTAAGACGTTTACATGGCATGCAAAATCAGCAGAATGGGCGTGTATACCCATTGTATGCCCAAACCCGCGTCGACCGGGTTATTAATAAGCCGTTTATGGCCTTTACGCCGATAAAGGAACACAGTTTATTGTGTTTACATGACCACACATCAGGGTTAGAGCGTGCATATTAACGCGCTCGATCAGTTTGGGGTGGGATGATGTGTTATCTCACAATTCGGTTCGATAAGGTTTACGATTCAAATTTGATTTTAAGTGTGACAGATAATCTTGTTTATTTTTTAGACAAATGTTTAACCCCTTAAACACATTTTTGGGCTGCTGCACGCCATTATTCACACTCAAATTTAAAAGCTCACCATTCACACATACTGTGGACTACTTGCAAAAAATGTGTCTCACTTTACAGAAAACCCCCTAAATAATGAACAAAAGACTCCAATTATATTTGTATAATCTTTTGATAAACAGAACATCTTTTTATTGTTGTCCTAACTTTGTAAGCATGTAATTCTGGTTCAGTTCACTCTATCTCACTTTGTAAAGTCTAATTTTATTCCACTAGGTGACAGCAAACACTAGAAAAAATATGTTTTCTCTAGCACATTCCATCACAATACACAGATGTGAACTGTAGGTGGAGCTCTAACGCATTCCATCACAATACACAGATGTGAACTGTAGGTGGCGCTCTAACGCATTCCATCACAATACACAGATGTGAACTGTAGGTGGCGCTCTAACGCACTCCATCACAATACACAGATGTGAACTGTAGGTGGAGCTCTAACACATTCCATCACAATACACAGATGTGAACGGTAGGTGGCGCTCTAACGCACTCCATCACAATACACAGATGTGAACTGTAGGTGGCGCTCTAACGCACTCCATCACAATACACAGATGTGAACTGTAGGTGGCGCTCTAACGCACTCCATCACAATACACAGATGTGAGCTGTAGGTGGCGCTCTAACGCATTCCATCACAATACACAGATGTGAACTGTAGGTGGCGCTCTAACACATTCCATCACAATACACAGATGTGAACTGTAGGTGGCGCTCTAACACATTCCATCACAATACACAGATGTGAACTGTAGGTGGCGCTCTAACACATTTTACCCCTCACAGATGTGCTCGTCCATAGACATTCAGTCTAATGTTCAGTTCAAGCAACACCCTCATTATTTCATTGAATATCTCGGCCTCTGAGTGGACTACAAGCTCAATCTAGGTGTCATTAGAAAGCTAAGATCGTCCCCTTTGGGATCATCACAAAGTGAAGTATTGATTATCTTCAATAGTAAAAAAAACTAATATTTTTCTAATGATCTCCTTTGCATGTTTTTCCTTCGGGATGGCATATTTTGTTCTGAACATCTAAGATATAATATTGGATTATTCAGCCAAAAAAGCTCACAGACAAGTAAAAATGACTAGTTGTTTAGATAAAAGAAAATATAAAGTATTTGGCTATTTGAGGTTTACAGCAGTAGTTATTGGAGCATAAATGAGACGTTTGTATTTGATGACTTACAAAAATCATATTTCACTTTGTGATTTTTTAAAAATCTTTCGAACTGTTTTATTAGGATAACAAAACTAACTATGCAGTCACATTCCTGAGAATGAGAGCTTTCATTTGATATATGACATGCCCATTTTGGTGCTATGTGGACTTATTTTTATATAAACGTTTCTATCCCGTTACCTCTAGGGGGTGCTAGTTTTAAACGTGAATGTTTTGAGGCCTTATTTTATGTAGCATAAATGCAGAAGTGATTAAAAGCTAAATTCAAGCACTTCAAGGACATGCCAACCCTTTAAATAGTGTAGAAAAAGCAATAGAGAGATTCTGAAACGTAGACATTTTTAAATATATCGAATTTTGCCTCAATATTGTTCGTTATTTTGGTTCGCGATATAAAAAAAGTGACTCGTTGAATCAGTTTCGAATCGATTCATTGTAACAGAACTAATTCACAGAAATGAATTGAATTCACCAACTCTAATGGCACCTTTCCTCCTGAAGTTGCTGAATATCCAAACTGTTGTTTAATTCAATATTGCCAGCAAAATCATGAACATATTGTTCGGCCCTAATGACTACATGCTGTTTCTTATGAAGCACATGGTTTATCTTTTACCCTGCAGTGGTCGAAGCGCACGGTGAACTCCGCGTCGGGGGTGCGCGGGGTCGGCGTGTCCGGGCTGACCATGGGCGGGGCTACAGTGGGCTCTGACTGCTCCCAGAACGTGTACTGACAGAAGACGAAGTTGGACAAGTTGAGAGGCAAACCTGACGCCTCTCTGATCCGCACCTGACACAAGACAATTTCATTAATATGTTGTAGTTTATTTTTTCTGCAGTCATAAAAATAATGTCACAATGCAGAAATCTGTCTTAAAAAAAAAAACAAGTGTACAACATGGGCCGTTTACCCTGCAGGTCAGTTTTTTGGCCATGTGAACAATCTCTCCGTTGTTGTCCATGACGTCGTATCCGCTGCTCTCGCTGGAGTTCTCGGATGAGTCGTCTCCGCCCGCCAGCCGCTCGGGCATGACTCCGCTCACACGCACGAGTTCAACATGCACCCGACCCGCCACCTGACAGAAGAGCACTACATGTGTGATAAACGGCATTTAACAGCTCGTACAACAGCTGATGTATCTGTACACACCTCCCCCTGCTGGCTGATAATAGGCACTGCATACTGCAGCTTGGTGTCATGAAAGAGACACTCCAGGAAGACGTTTGCGACGCCGATGAGGTTGTGATTCTCTTGAGCTTCATAGAACGGATCTGTAACCTTATTATGCAGCCTGATTCCCTGGTACAAAATCAGAGAGCAAAACTCAACTAAATCAACAAACAAAAAAACACAACTAGATAAAGCAAGTGTACTGATTTCATGAGTTTTGCAAGTTCAGTTTAAGCAATCTGTTGCCAGTTTTGCTGTCCACCAGGCAAAAATAGTATGATTAGCATGATTTGATGGCGTACTTATAGAGTTTGTGACACTTACCACATCCTGTATGCCCTCCTTCCAGTCTCTATAGTGGTCTCTCATGTCCACCAGTTTATTTTCTAGTTTCTCGATGGTCCACACTTGTGTTCCCTTCCCTTTACGCCGCACCTGGATTGCTGGTTCACTTACAATAGCTCCACGCTGCATATAAAATATCATAGAATTTAACTTTGTAAGCATGTAATTCAGGTTCTGTTCAATCTATCTCACTTTGAAAAGTCTCATTTTATTCCACTAGATGACAGAAAGCACTAAAAAAATATTTTTGTCTCTAGCACATTCCATCACAATACACAGATGTGAACTGTAGGTGGCGCTCTAACACATTCCATCACAATACACAGATGTGAACTGTAGGTGGCGCTCTAACACATTCCATCACAATACACAGATGTGAACTGTAGGTGGCGCTCTAACACATTCCATCACAATACACAGATGTGAACTGTAGGTGGCGCTCTAACACATTCCATCACAATACACAGATGTGAACTGTAGGTGGCGCTCTAACACACTCCATCACAATACACAGATGTGAACTGTAGGTGGCGCTCTAACACATTCCATCACAATATACAGATGTGAACTGTAGGTGGCGCTCTAACACATTCCATCACAATATACAGATGTGAACTGTAGGTGGCGCTCTAACACATTCCATCACAATATACAGATGTGAACTGTAGGTGGCGCTCTAACACATTCCATCACAATACACAGATGTGAACTGTAGGTGGCGCTCTATCACATTCCATCACAATATACAGATGTGAACTGTAGGTGGCGCTCTAACACATTCCATCACAATACACAGATGTGAACTGTAGGTGGAGCTCTAACACATTCCATCACAATACACAGATGTGAACTGTAGGTGGCGCTCTAACACATTCCATCACAATACACAGATGTGAACTGTAGGTGGCGCTCTAACACATTCATCACAATACACAGATGTGAACTGTAGGTGGCGCTCTAACACATTCCATCACAATACACAGATGTGAACTGTAGGTGGCGCTCTAACACATTCCATCACAATACACAGATGTGAACTGTAGGTGGCGCTCTAACACATTCCATCACAATACACAGATGTGAACTGTAGGTGGAGCTCTAACACATTCCATCACAATACACAGATGTGAACTGTAGGTGGCGCTCTAACACATTCCATCACAATATACAGATGTGAACTGTAGGTGGCGCTCTAACACATTCCATCACAATACACAGATGTGAACTGTAGGTGGCGCTCTATCACATTCCATCACAATACACAGATGTGAACTGTAGGGGGCGCTCTAACACATTCCATCACAATACACAGATGTGAACTGTAGGTGGCGCTCTAACACATTCCATCACAATATACAGATGTGAACTGTAGGGGGCGCTCTAACACATTCCATCACAATATACAGATGTGAACTGTAGGTGGCGCTCTAACACATTCCATCACAATATACAGATGTGAACTGTAGGTGGCGCTCTAACACATTCCATCACAATACACAGATGTGAACTGTAGGTGGCGCTCTAACACATTCCATCACAATACACAGATGTGAACTGTAGGGGGCGCTCTAACACATTCCATCACAATACACAGATGTGAACTGTAGGTGGCGCTCTAACACATTCCATCACAATACACAGATGTGAACTGTAGGTGGCGCTCTAACACATTCCATCACAATACACAGCTGTGAACTGTAGGTGGCGCTCTAACACATTCCATCACAATACACAGATGTGAACTGTAGGTGGAGCTCTAACACATTCCATCACAATACACAGATGTGAACTGTAGGTGGCGCTCTAACACATTCCATCACAATATACAGATGTGAACTGTAGGTGGCGCTCTAACACATTCCATCACAATACACAGATGTGAACTGTAGGTGGCGCTCTATCACATTCCATCACAATACACAGATGTGAACTGTAGGGGGCGCTCTAACACATTCCATCACAATACACAGATGTGAACTGTAGGTGGCGCTCTAACACATTCCATCACAATATACAGATGTGAACTGTAGGGGGCGCTCTAACACATTCCATCACAATATACAGATGTGAACTGTAGGTGGCGCTCTAACACATTCCATCACAATATACAGATGTGAACTGTAGGTGGCGCTCTAACACATTCCATCACAATACACAGATGTGAACTGTAGGTGGCGCTCTAACACATTCCATCACAATACACAGATGTGAACTGTAGGGGGCGCTCTAACACATTCCATCACAATACACAGATGTGAACTGTAGGTGGCGCTCTAACACATTCCATCACAATACACAGATGTGAACTGTAGGTGGCGCTCTAACACATTCCATCACAATACACAGCTGTGAACTGTAGGTGGCGCTCTAACACATTCCATCACAATACACAGATGTGAACTGTAGGTGGCGCTCTAACACATTTTACCCCTCACAGATGTGCTCGTCCATAGACATTCAGTCTAATGTTCAGTTCAAGCAACACCCTCATTATTTCATTGAATATCTCGGCCTCTGAGTGGACTACAAGCTCAATCTAGGGGTCATTCGAAAGCTAAGATCCTCCCCTTTGTGACGATATATAACATTGTATAATTAATAGTTGATAACATATTTTCTGATGATTTGATGTGCATGCTTTTCCTGCTGGATGGCATGTCTTCTTCTTGACATCTAAGATATAATTTTGGATTATTCAGCGAAGCGAGCTCACAGACAAGTAAAACATGGCTCATTGTTTAGAAACCTTCCTAATGTAAAAGCAGATATAAAGTTTTTAGTTATTTGGGGCTTACAGCACAGAAATCGTGCATAGAAGTGACATTTGTATTTGATGACTTACAGAAATCATATTTCACTTTGTGATACTTTTGAAAATGTTTCAAACTGTGGTATCTGGGCAACAAAATAACCTGTACAGTCACATTCCTGAGCGTGCGAGCTTTCATTTGATATATGACTAAGTGCTATTTTAAAGACTTTTATATTTATATATTATTATTTCTGAACATAACCTCTAGGTGGCGCTTATTTGCACCGCAGATGATTTAAGGCCTTATTTTGGTATTTTTAGAAACATAAATGCAGAAGTGGTGTTTATCTTTGAAAAGTTCAGATTCAAAGCTTTCAAAAGATACCTCACATGCCTGACTTATTTATACGGGGACCTTCGCGATATAGCGCCCCCTTTTGGACCCGCCGGCGTGTTCACCGAGTTCAAGAGGTTAAATTGGCCAAAGTTGAAGAAACACTCATAACACAATCACTCAAACTACAATTTTCCAAGGTTTGTTTCTATAAAAATGGCTCCTCATATTTCATTTCCCGAGTAATGAATCGTTTACTTGAGTACTTTTTTTTATTACATTTATATTTTAAGTTAAGTTACTTTGTATATGTATAGCAATGTATGAGCAAAAGTGTATATATTTAGATGCTGCAACAGCTTACAAAGTCTTCCAAGTTTTTCATCAATTTTAATCACGGATTTTTAGGTGAATTCAAATTAAATCCGTTATGTGGCTTGTAATCTAAAACAGCTAAAACCATATACATGAAATCTGGGATGGGAAATTATGGATGGACAATTTTGAGTAATTTTGTAGTCAATTACTCTAACCAACAAAAAAAGAGTAATTGATTGCTCGTAAACTAAAAAGTAAATTAAAAATAATTTGTCACATCCGTAAAATTTATATTGTTTGTTTTATTTACAATCGTTACCAAGAATGATTTTAATAAACTAACTTTAACAAACTGGAAAATTAACAATTTGCATGAATAAAAATGCCCCCAGTAAAACATTTGCACTCACCCGGAGCCGATAACCGATACTGACGGCATTAGGGTCATGCACATTTATAAAATCAGATTATATATAACTTCTATCACATTCTCATCATTTCACATGATATATTTAAGAAAACAAAGTGGTGAAAGTTTGCTTTTGTAAAATGCATTCTGTTGGCGTTCAGATATTTCACGCATAAACACACATACTGGTCTGAGAAGCTTCAGAGTTTCTTGTACCGCTTCGCATTTTTTTTCCATCATAAAAGCAGATCCTCATCTGTCAGTATGTAGCAAGTATTGACATTGACTATCACCGCTGGAGTCATGAGTTTGAATCCAGGGTGTGCTGAGTGACTCCAGTCAGGTCTCCTTAGCAACCAAATTGTCCAGGTTGCTAGGGAGGGTAGTCACATGGGGTAACCTCCTCGTGGTGGTGATTAGTGGTTCTCTCAATGGGGCGTGTGGTGAGTTGTGTGTGGATCGTGGAGAGTAGCATGAGTCTCCACATGCTGTGAGTCTCCGCGGTGTCTCACGTGATCAGATGCGCGGATTGACGGTCTCAGACGCGGAGGAAACTGAGACTTGTCCTCCGGCACCTGGATTGAGGCGAGTAACCGCACCACCACGAGGACCTACTAAGTAGTGGGAATTGGGCATTCCAAATTGGGAGAAAAGGGGATAAAATAAAAAAAGTAGCCTGTCCATTTCGGTGTGTGTACATGTGAGAGCATGCGAGATGTTACCTTGCGGTTGGCACTGAGGTTGGCAGCAGGTATCTGCAGTGTGACCTGGTAGTCTGTGAGTTTGAGCATCTCTTCAGACAGGAAGTTCGCCTCTCGCATCAGAGCGTTCGCTCTCACCACCTGCTCGCGGAGTCGAGACAAACTCTGGCGGAACAGCTCATCCCTGAAACACAGAGACACAAAGTGTGACTGGATGAGCCGGGGCAAAACCATTCAGTAAATGTTGTTTCTCTGTGTGATTTCCCTGGGTGAAAGAATTTTGTAAACTGTTTCAAAACCAAGTGACATGACTCCAGTCAGGTCTCCTTAGCAACCGAATTGGCCTGGTTGCTAGGGAGGATAGAGTCACATGGGGTAACCTCCTCGTGGTCGCTATAATGTGGTTCTCGCTCTCGGTGGGGCGTGTGGTGAGTTGTGTGTGGATGCCACGGAGAATAGCGTGAAGCCTCCACACCCGCTACGTCTCCACGGTAACGCGCTCAACAAGTCACGTGATAAGATGCGCAGATTCGTCCTCCACCACCCGGACTGAGGTGAGTGTTGATTTTGATTTTGGAGTAAGTTGAACCAGGACATTATCTTGACATGTTTCAACTGTAATCTAACCACAAGCAACAGAGTAACTTGGGGCATTATTATTGAATGTGCGGTCAGTCACACATATAAGTCTTCAAACGCAGCTCAGCAATGTTTTTAGAAACATAAACATACATGCAGCTCGTCTGAATGTATTCTCACCTCTCATCCGTCCACAGGCGCAGTTTGTTGTGTGTGCCGTGTGTTGGGAACGGCAGACGGTCGCTGCTGCAGCGCTGGTGCTGCGAGATCTTCTCAGGCGAGAGTTGCGACCGCAGCGACTGCAGCTCTCGCTCGTACATCACACGCTGTTCCTCCAGAGCCAAACGCTTCTCCTCCAGATACTGTTTCTCCAACACCTGCACCACGTTTTGCATGGGATCTGAACACACACACACACACACACACACACACACACGCTTTAGGAATCAAACTAAATTCGGCTCAAATCAAAGTGTTGTGTCAAGGGTCAAAGGTCAAGCGTGTACCGTTGCTCCCCAGAGTTTTCATCATGACCTCCATCTGTGCGAACTCGTAGCTGTAGTCCTGCTCGGACGAAGCCTCGCTCGCCGTCTCCAAGTCCACTTCCACAAAGCTCTCACGGGGCGAGTCTCTCTCCATCTCTTTTAAACGGTCTCGCCGCTTGCGCTTGGGCAGGTTGACTCTGTAGTCGACACATTCACACTCATGAGCCGTTACCGTGAGTGCACAGAGAAACGAGACAAGTGAACGTGATGGTGAATTTGTAGCTTACCTGAAAAAGTGATTATTTCCCCACAGGATGCGATCTCCATGCCACAGATGAATGCTGGAGTAGATCATTGTGCCGTTCACACACGTTCTGCAGGGGAAGAGAGAGTCTGAGGTTTCTGAGGAACATCACAATAAACTTTTCTAGACATTTATATGATACATTAATATAAACAGTATTTTAGGGCATCATAGGTATGCTCCAGAAACCGTTCTAAACAAACAGGCAGCAAAATTCGGGTCAAATTTACTTGCACGTCAAAATATAGATTTCAAAAATGATTTTATATAGCAATGGACATCGTTTCAAATGCTGTTGATAAGAGTTAAACAATTTGCCTGGCGTTCTCTATCGGGCTGAGCGTAACGTCTCCATCAGAGGCGATTTCTAGCACACAGTGTTCAGACTGGATCCCGATACCAAACAACTGGATATCCTGAGACGTGTCGGCACCCACACGCGTGTGATCCTGAAAACAGAGAACAACATATCAGACTTTCAAAAAACAGTGAGACACATGGTGCAACGGTCAAAGGCCTGTCTGGCGCATGTCTATGTAGAAAAACAACCTTTAAAAAAGCTGGACGTGCAATGGTCAAAATCTGTCTAGCGCACGTTTATGTTAAAAAAACAATGAAAAGACGGCGAGGCATGGCACAGCAGCCAAAGACATCCGTCTAGCGCATGTTTGCATAGAAAACAATTAAAAAACAGCGAGATGTGCCACAGTGGTCAAAGACATTCATCTAGCGCATGTTGACACTGCAAAACAAAAGACAGTGAGATGCATCATCACTGTCAATGATGTCCGTCTAGTGCATATTTTACATAGAATTGTTTTTTAAAAAGAGCAAGGCGTGACGTAACAGTCAAAGACGTCCACCTAGCACATGCTAACATGGGAAAAAAAGCAGCAAGACATGGCACAACGGTTAACGACATTCTCCGACCACATGTTCACATTGCAAAAAGACAGCGAGATACAGCGCAGAGGTCAAAGATGTCCATCTAGGACATTTAGGGGAAAAAGCTCTTTGTTCGTCAAACGCATTTTTATGTAGAAAAACTAGTAAAAAATTGCAAGACTTCCATCTAGCACATTTACTTAAAAAAAATACTATTAAAACAGCTAGTTGAGGCACAATGGTCAAAGACGTCTTTGTAGCGCATGTGTACATAGAAAAAGTATTAAAATCAGCAAGATGCGGCGTAACGGTCAAAAACATCCATCTAGGATGTTTATGAAAAGAAAAAAGTTAGTTGAGTCACAACGGACACAAATGTCCGTGAAGAGCATATTTACGTAGAAAAACTAATAAAAAAACTGCAAGACGTCCGTCAAGCGCATGTTTACAAAGAAAAACTAAAAACTGTGAGATACAGCGCAACTGTCAAAGATGTTGTCTAGCGCATGTGCACATATAAATCTATTAAAAACCGCAAAACGCGGCGTAGCGGTCGAAAACGTACGTCTAGGATGTTTATAGGGAGAAAAAACTAGTTTAAGATTGCACAACGGTTTAAGATGTCGCATGTTTACATAGAAAAACAACTGAAGAACAGTTCGATGTGGTGCAACGGTCAAAGACGTCCATCTAGGATATTTATGAAAAAAATAACAGCTAGTTGAGGCACAACGGTTAAAGATGTCCGTCAAGCGCATTTTTACATAGAAAACAATTAAAGTACAGAAAGATGCAGCGCAACTGTCAAAGACGTCCATCTAGGATGTTTTTGGATTGAAAAAAACAAGACAAATACATCAAGCGCATGTTTATGTAGGAAAACAAAAACTGCGAGATGCAGCGCAACTGTCAAAGACGTCCATCTAGCGCATGTGTACATAGAAAAACTATTAAAATCAGCAAAATGCGGCGTAACGGTCAAAAACATCCATCTAGGATAATTATGGGGGAAAAACACAATTAAAAACCATGTAGTTGAGACACAGCGGTTTAAGATGTCCATGAAGCACATGTGTATGTAGAAAAACAAAAAAACTGCGAGATGCAGCGCAACTGCCAAAGACGTGTTTCTAGTGCATGTGTACATAGAAAAACAGCAAAACGCGGCGCAACGGTGAAAAAC